>MU004552.1:0-42577 GCA_010405375.1 Lophiostoma macrostomum CBS 122681
TAATAGTATATTTATTAGTATTAATAATAAAATATAATACTAAGCTTTAAGCTACTAATAAGGCTATTATATAATATAAATTATATAAAACAAAGTAAGTATAGTATAAAGAAGTACTAATAGCTAATAAGGGCCTATAGCTAGCTACTCTATAGGACTTTAAGGTATATAGTAATAGAAAGAAGGTAAAGAAGAGGGTACACGCTAATAAGGGTAAATTAACTTAATAGTACTATAGACGCTATAGTAAGTCTAGGTATAACTTATATACCTATAAGTAAGCTATAAAAGTAGATTCTAAATAGAATAGCCTACTATAATTTCTAATAATTATTTATATATATTCTATACTATTATATAGAGTATAGGTTTTAGTAGGGTCTTGGTAGAGTATCCAGCTCGCCTGTGTGTCCAGCTCGCCCGTAAGGTACGTTAGCCTATATAAGTATTCTTATATAAGTAAGTATTCTCTATATAGTAAGCATTTTTTTCTAGCTATATTTAGCCTAGTATAAGGTAAGAGGGTGCTTTCTAGGGGGTATATATAGCCGCTGTAGATTGTAGCTCAATCTCTATCGTTTCTCGCACTCAGTTTCCCCCTAGTCCTCTTCGAATTCTTGAGTGTCGAGTAGGCCGTCTTCCCCATTGACTTACACCCTGCTCAACGCGCGCGACCTCGTGCCACCTTATTATCTACGTACGAGCGCGATTCTATCCAGGCATTAATTTGGCAGTCGACATTCTTTGAGGCGAAGTTGCATGCATGTCCAGCTGCCCAGATGGTATTCAGGTGGAGCCAGATCGCCCACCTGCATCTAGTCGGCGATGGCTCTCAGCTTACGTTCTCACGACTCTACATACTTTGTAAATTTCACGCCGTCGCGCGACATGTTGACGCCCGCGTGCGAAGACATCCTAATACGGAATGTGGCTGTGTATACTCGGCCCCACTACTCTTACAGTCAGCCCTCTCACATCTGCCTAGTCAGGCAGAGACTATTACACATATATCTGAAGATTCTTCCTACCATATCTAGTTTGTAATTTTAGAATATTGAAACTCGACTTCGCATCTGATTGAAACATGATCAAACCCACACCCGCACCCACTCGCACATTCATCCTCCGCCCAACACCAGTGCACCAATCATGGCTCTTGGCGTGTCTACCTTCTTCCAAAACACGTACAATCGGCGTGTACGAGATAATCGACAGCGGCGACGCTGGAGTACAAAGCCCGCAAAAGCTCAGATACTACATCGACACCGCAGCTGAATACAAATCCCCATTTTGGCCGTTCAACGGCACACAGGTCGTCGCAATACACGACGCTTCCACAGACCACGAGGATATCATCAAACGCAAAGCAAAACCAGGTGTGAAGATCTGGATGTATCACGGTATGTTGGCGAGGCATATGTGTTCGGTAGGCAGTATCAGGGTACGCGGTACACCAAGGAATGGGGCGACGACCAGCGACAAATCGACAGAAAAGCTGGCAGCCGAAACAGACTTGGACGAAGAGAAAGACACAGAGCTATCTCTAGGTTCGGGTCTAGGCCATGGCCAATGGCAGGATATCTTGACGGAGAAAGCGCTCGGCATCTTCGATGACTCAAGACCATATGTCTGGGAGCCCAAGGTCGTGTGGAATGCTACTGATGATTGGGAGAGCATATTGCTCGAGGATGGCGTGCCGGAGAAGAGGAAAGTTGAGGGCGGTGGCTTGTTCCTCAAGGGTCGGAAGGATAAAACGCTTGCATGGTATAAGCCTCGGCCGGCGCGGTGGATCGACCGCGGCATACATGGTGATGGCAAAGATGTCGGTGTTGTGGGATTCTGTGCTGACGCAAAGGAGTTCAGTGAGGATACGGTTCGGCATGTGCTGCTCTGTGCTGTCGCGCTCGAGGAGCAGATTATGGCGTCGGCGGGCTTTCATCCGGGGAAGTATCATGGTCATTGGGATGGTTTTTGAGGGGGTGTATGGCACCATATGGAACGACATACTGTCAGATGGAAATCTTCTCAATAAAACAAAGATGATTAAAACTCCAGATCATACAGCACTGAATAAAGGGTATCGCAACAACGAAAGAACGCCATCCTCCAAAGTCCAACTCCAGATTCAACCTGCCCTCCCTCACTTCAGATACCCCATCCCCAACCCCATCCCACTCAACCTCCCCAACGGCTCCGCACTGACCGGCCTCCCAGGCCTCGGCGCACTTATCGTCCCCTTATCCAACCACGGCGCTACATCCAACGCACCCCTCTCCCTCTCCCTCTCCTCCCTCGCAAACAACGGCCTCGGCACCCCCAACAACCCATTCTCAACATACGCCGTCTTCGGCCGACTAATCCTGCTCTTATCCAGCGCGCCCTCAAACCCCTTCTTCTCCTCATCCCGCTCGCTCGACCGACTACTCGCCCGCGAGTTTGCGCGCGAGCCAGATCGTGAGTTTGCGCGGGAGCCGAGACGGGATGCACCGCCGTTGCCGTTGCCGTCTCCGAATATGCGGAAGCCGAGCCGTGACCCGAGTTTCGAGCGCCGGATCGGTATCTCGGATACGTCGACGCGGCGCCGCTTGTACGCGAAGATGGCGAGGCCGAGGAGCAGGGCTAGCAGGACTGAGGCTCCGCCTGCGAGGGCGGCGATGGCGCCTGCTGAGAGCGGGAATTTGGGGGATGTTAGGGTTAGGGGACCTAGGGGTGGGGAGGGAGAGGGGTTGGTGTTGTTGGGGAGGTCGCTTGGGGTTTGTGGGGATGTGTTTCCATCTGCGCCGGTGCCGGGAGTGAGGGTTGGTGGGGTTGCGAAGGTAGATGGGGTGGAGGAGGTGGAGGACACCGATGCAGAGCCTGATGCGGTTGATGGAGTGGGAGCAGAGGAGGGAGCGGATGATGAGGAAGAGGACGAGAGTGTCGGTATTGAGGTAGCCGCCGCAGAAAAGGTGAACTCGGGAGCTGCGCCTACGCTGTTGACTGGACCTGGCTTGTTGCCCGTGTTGCCGAATTTGTCGGGTATGGCTTGTCGGCGATGGAGAGGACGGTGAGTTTGCGAGACGGAGAAGTGGACTGGTGTGGCGGTCGTTGGTGTGCAGAAGCAGAGAAAAGCGATGGTGATGTAGATGATAAGTGTTGTCAGCCTCAGCGTATCCGGTAACCTACACCTTCCCGGTCGTTGTATAATGAAGGTGGCTGTCGATGGTTCAGGGCTTAAAGGAGAATCTGGTGCCTGTGGTTCATCATTCCAACTGGATCGATGCGATTCAAGTGGAAAAATTGTGTGATGTGAACCGCTTCTGGCTCGTGTCGAAGGAATGGTGCCTGTCCAGGAGCTAAACTTGTCAGTACGTTCGTCAAAGACCAAGCAAATGAGCTTACCTGTATGTGGCTACTTGTGATGTTCTCCGCTGTCGGCATATTGACTGTTTAGACTCCGACTTTATTTGCGCGCATCTAAGATGGTGCGATGTGTAGTTCACGCCCGCCTCTGAGCCAGTCACGCAGGAAGCGTGGCCCGACTTGAAACGCCGCCAGGGATACATGGGTATGGTATTCCAGAAGAAATGGAGTCTTCTATCGCGTACAATGAACAATCAAGAGTCCACAGATAGTGGCACGCAAGGACGTGGATAGAGTCAATAGATTGCAAGAGATGAGAACGAGGAAGAGAAAGGGTTGCAAACCTGAACGCGAGCACTGTCGTCGAGGCATACTGGCAAAATATTAGAGCCGCCATCGAAGGCGACTCCAGCTGCATCACAGCCGCATATCGACTGCAAAAGAACCGCACCCTGAAGTTCAGGTCAACCACGGCGTGCCTTAGTTTATCCGACGTTCTTGTACATCGGAAGAATCGTGGAAGATGGTTCGAGTTCATAGCCGAGAGCGCAAATCTGGGGTAAAGTCGATGCATGAACACGGCGAGCCCCGTCTAATGTCGCAGATCAAAATTATCCGAACGTACTGGGGCTAATCTGCGGGGTACACCTGGGTACATCCTTCTAGAAGACGTTTGCGAAGATGATGGAAGGAATCGTTGGTAGACTGTGATAGAGACAGAACATTGGCCCGCATAAAGACGATCATGATCCCAGTACGGCTTGGAAGAGATATCGAAGCCGAAGAACATTCTGGAAATTGCTTGCACATATGCTGCACGAAATTAAGAGAGGTTGGAAATGAACCCGGTGAACCTACCAAGCTTGAAGCCCGCGACGCTCACTCGGTTGGGTCACGACCACCCATCTTCTTCATTTCCGCAAGATACTCTTCGTTACTTTGTAAATTGATCTCGATAGGTTGCGTGATCGGAACCATCGTCAAGCCCTTCTCCTCCATAATTGCCAGGCGTTTGGCAGTCGCCGGTTTGCTCCGGTTGATACTATAGACCTTGATGCGACTAGACTACCGTTAGCCGTGATCGATCTCGATACATGACAGGGTTGCTCACTGGCATGAGGAAGTGACATGGAGATCCCAGTTCCTACAAGCAATTAGCACGTACTTCAAGCCTTTTCGCGGATGGCTCATACCATGCGCTCCGGACATATGTAGGTTGTGTCTAGATGGGCAATGTCAGCGACTGTCTCTACAAGCTCTGAAAGGGCACATACGTTCAAGGAGCTGTCCCATGTTCTCACGCAGAAGTCGAGCCAGCCTTCGGCATCAACCGGCATCTCATATTCCCAAATGCGCCACGCATGGAAATATTTCTTGCTCAACTTGTAGAATGGCACTTCATACCAGATACTACCACCGTCGCCACTGACTTCAACTCTCTCTGGCCACCCGCTCCCGCTATAAGCCCAGCCAGTCAGTTTAATCTTGCCATCGTGGATGATCTGGTCGTGGTTCAACGGCGTCATGATGGCGCTCGATACTGGCATGGTCTGGATGCTGAAACCATTGCTATATGTTGCGTTGTGTTTGCCAATTTGAGGTGTGTAGTAGAGATATTCTTTCATCTGTACTGGAGCAAGACTAGGATCTTCGATGATCCTGATCCTGTATAGCCACTTGCAGCTTCTGGCTCCGATATATCCGCAGACCACAGCCCGTAGGGGAGCTCCATGGATCTTCGGTAGCGATTCGTCGTTCATCTCCCACGCGAGGATGACCTCGTTGATTTTAACTTTGCGCATGGGTACGGACACCACGTAATTGTAAACTTGGCCTTTCTTGAAGTAGGTGTCGGCGCCATAGAACTCCACATGTTGACCGCCCGCTTTGAGGCCGCCGCAGTGCTTGATGACCTTTTTGAGGCTCACACCCGTCCACTTCGCAGTGCCAATAGCACCCTCTCCCCATGGTGCGTTGATCAGTTCGTCTCCATCACCCGGGTATTCATGTATCTGTTCAATCCGCCGCGTCCCGGAACATTGCAGAGAAACGACTGTTGATTGCCTTGGAAATATGCTCTCGTCTTTGAGATCTTTCAGCGTCAGTCGCTTGGGATCGTTCACAAGACCTTCAATATCCAGGTGGAAGGCATCATCTTCAATCTCTGGTATTCCGCCATGATTCCGCACGAAGTGATCAGCGTTTCTAGTTATCTCCGTCTACGCATGGTCAGCGATGTTAAAGGCAGGCATTCGAAAGCAACATGCCTGCACTAATCGATCCTGTCTATCTGTCAGTCATTACGTAACCTTCGGCATCGCGAAAACTTGCTCTTGGTGGCTCGCCGTTGTAGGGAAACTGCAATACGTGAATCATGTCCGGGGCTTTCTCCTTCAGAACATATTTCCAAGAGATATCCGGAATCTCCTCGAGCGTCGCCCCCATTGCTTTATGGTAGTATTTCCACCGTACTCCCTCCAAAATCGGATTTGAGTCTGGCAATGGCTTGAACTGGAATTCAGGTGGCTACATTCATTAGAAGTTGTCGAGTGAACCTCGCATCGAGTGTAAACATACAACGGGAAAGTCGTATTGGGCAAGAACCTCTGCAGCCGCCTTCTTTTTCTCTGGATATTTTTCCCACTCTACGTATCCCTTCCAGCCTGGAAGTTCCTCCGGGAAGTTCGGGACTTCGCCCTTGTGCTCGAAGGCTTTGGCATTGGGTTCTGCTGGTGCCATCCTGAAATGGAGTGCGTACAACCGGAACAAGCAAAGGTGATTTTGGGTTTTCTGGTGCAAAAAGCGCGCGGATGTCAATGTGGGCACGGGTGGGTAGATGTCTCGAGATTTAATGCGGCCGCAATATGACACGATGCTTTGCGAAACGGGCTTTACCGTAGTCGATGGCCCGGGAAGTCCCCAGTCTGGCAGCGCATCGCAAACGAATATCCATCTTGATTGGGGGAAGAAAAAGCCACACCAATTGTCTGCAGGAGATGTTGATGACAGTGTGTGCGTCACGATGATTAATTGAGGTGTAGCGTAGCAAGGATAGATATCTCGAAAATTCGTTGAAGTAGCCGAAACCTAGACGGGATGACAGCTCGTTTCAGACTTTTGATTGGCTGCACTGGATAATTTCGTCAGTGATAGCAGATTCCAACTAATCATATACCTTGACCACACCATAATCCTTGCCTAGCGTTTGGCCGAAGCCATGAGCTGTAACGGTAGTCGCGTTCCAATGAACCCGGGAATCGTCCCAAGGTAGGCAAAGCGCGGAGAACCATAGATGGGATATGGCGAAGGTTGACCATGTGAATAATGCTGCGATAATGATATCGCTTAGATACTAGCGATCTCTGGTGACGAATGAAGGCTATCCGGAAGAAAAAGCACAGCAGGACGCGGGAGCCCGGTGGGTTTCGGCCAGACGCAGCATGACTACCTAGATAGGTGCATACAACGACTTAGAACCAGCGCATGTCATCGAAACCATACTCTTGACGTCCAGAGAGGGAAGTCTTAGTGTATTTCGAAGTTGAGTCGGGTTGTGTTCGTGGTGACGTTGTCGCTTTTTCCAAAGTAGCCCAAAGCACGTGTCAGTCTCAAGCTAGCGGTTTCGATCACGACTTCCCGAGATCCCTCGCCGGCCTGTCCCACAATGTTCTTTAACGCGTCTTCATCGGTAGTCGCCTGATTTGTGTGTCTCAAGGTTTGAGCTCTGCTCGTATGTATGGATGAAGATCGCGCGGTTAACGTCGCTACTACAACAAAGTTTATGAGAGAGGGGCTCCTACCGAGCCGCTGCCATCTCTCTCCAGCCCCACCCATCTTGCTTCAATGCCACCACTTTGCTTGACAGGAGACGCATATCGTACCCGTGCTGCGCTGAGAGCTTCGAACGCTCAGTACCCCGAATGCGATGAGTCTCCCCACACTCGACAACGTGTAGGTACAAGTTGTGACATGCTGCTGACCTATGACGGAGACACCATCACCAGCGCTTTCCAATCGCAGACTCGGTCAAAACATTGGCACATATCGTCCGCGTAGCAGTCACGCACTTGTCCATGGATGGCGATGATCAATCGAAACGTAATGTCAAAGCTATTGAGTTTTGAGCTAAATTCCAAGGTCCATTCATTTGGATGCTGTAGAGTTTCAAGTCTTTAGGCCGAGGTAACCGAGCTGCCCTAATCTCTGTGTGACGAACGGCAACATAGAGGGCTCTCGATAGTGAGGATTTCCGCTTTCTACCTGTACCACAAAGATGGGTAGAACCCAGTCTGATGTATCTGTCCATACCGACGGGTGGTTGTGGTAGCGGCCGGATCAACCGACTGGACCGTTCCTGACACTACTACACGTAGAATCGTAGCTCTGGGAAAGAGGGACAAACATCAAACATTTAAAGCAGGAAACACGGCAGCGTTCGCATTCACAAAACTAGGCTCGACAACGGAAGAGCGATCTGACATCACCGTAGTCTATACGTAGATTCTCGACAAAAATTTCGAGCAGGACTTTCAGAGCTCATACAAGATGCGTATAGAAAACAGGCAAGTTGGTTTGATGAGGAAGGCTAGGCAAGCCGCTTCCTTCGACCCGTTCGAGCTCACCTGTCTGTTATATGGAGGGTAATTTCCAAATTCTACATACGGAATGATCGCTTATAGACGATATTGTAGGGAAGATATGGTGCAAGAACGCCGAGCTGCGTTTGAGCGTGTTGAGACTCTTCTGGAAACACAAGATACATCCAAGCTCCCTCGATCGTACGGAAACATGAACAGAGAGGAGGCCTACGAGGAAGGTCTCCAGATGGGAAAAGCTACTTTCGAAGATGGTATCAGACATGGGCATGACGTATTCGTAAACATCACGCCTCGATATATGCTCGCGAATTCTAGGTAAGTCACACCGGCTCACCCGATCGTTCTTGTAACTAAAGCTTTCATATTCCTTTCGGGATGCATAGAATCATGTTCGATCCAGCCCTGCGTCTCATGGCCTCAGCTGAACAACTCCGGAAATGGCTCCCACTTTCTGAGTCGGGCAAGATAATCGGCGCTTATTGCCAGACAGAACTGGGACACGGGACTTTCCTTCGCGGCCTCGAAACTACAGCGACCTTTGATCCTAAGGAAGATGAATTCGTCCTGCACTGTCCGACGAGATCGTCTATCAAGTTCTGGCCTGGGGCCTTAGGGTTCTCCTGCACCCACGCCATTGTGGTAGCTCGGTTACTCATCGCTACTCAGGATCACGGTCTGCACTTCTTCATCGTTCAATTGCGATCGTTAGAGGACGGTACACCACTCCCAGGCATCGTACTTGGCGATGTTGGACTTAAGATGGCGTGAATGAGCCTGCAAGACTTGACTTTGAGGAAGGCTAATATTTGTACAGCTATAATGGGACTTGCAACGGCTTTGCAACTTTTGTGCACGCTCGCATACCGCGCGAGAACATGCTGATGGGACACGCTCAAGTTGATCGCGATGGAAGGTACTCTGGAGCCTCGAGCCCGGAAACGTCCTACGCAACTATGTTGAAAGTGCGTGGCAGTATCGTACAAGGTGAGTAACCTTGTGGGCTTCCGCCTTCTTCGACAGACCATATGAAGTTTGTGGGATATAGTCTCGCAAGGCTTCATTACAGGCTTGGCTTTGAAGGAGTCATTGGCAGTTCCCATGCAGTCACTGACAGCCTTCAGTGGTCAGTCACCAGTTAGCACAAGCGTTGACTATCGCAACTCGCTACTCCGTGGTTCGCGAACAAGGCATGGGTCCGAATGGTCTCGCCACCGTGGAGACAACGCTCATGGCCTACAGAAGTCAACAGTTCAGGTTGTTCACACTCACGTCGAAAGCATTTGGGATTTTCTTTGCTTCAAAGGCATTTGACGAGGAGTATGTGAAGCTCAGAGCCCAACAAGAAAGTGGTGACAACCGGGAACTACCGTATATGCATAGTCTGGTGTCTGGGCTCAAGGCCTGGGCTACACAAACTGCTGCCGATGGGACCGAAGACGCACGTAAATGCTGTGGGTAAGTAGCGCAGAAGAATCGATTTCAAGGGAGCAGCGACTGACACGCCTAGGGGTCATGGCTACCTCGCGATTTCTGGGCTTCCGGAGATTGTGGGCGCAGTGGCAGCTATGCCAACATTCGAGGGCGACAACTACGTCCTCTGGCAGCAGGTAGGACGATATTTGTTCAAATGCCTCGACTTCCTCAAAAGCGGACGGCCTATCGACTCGCGTGTGGCGTATCTTGCAGACAGTTACAGACAATACTTGTCTGTAGATGGTCAGACAGCTGATCCATCTACGTCACCACCATGTGCAGCTACAGGACGGGTTTTTCTCAACCGCGATATCCAGCTCCCGATGTACAGCCACAGAGCATCACGGCTCATCTGCGACGCCTACCAAAAGGTCCGCAGCTCTCCAAGAAGTCCAGCAGAAGCTTGGAACGACCACATGATACTAATCATAGGCGCGGCGAGGGCCCATATCGAATATCACCTTGTGTGCACGTTCGCTCGCACGATCGATAACCTCTCGTCCTCGACTTCGTCATCCCTCAAATCCACCCTCACGGATCTCCACAATCTCTTTACACTTTCCGCCATTATCGACCCAACGACCGTCTACGCGAGCTCCTTTGTCGAAAACGGATACCTGTCAACGTCGCAGGTCGATACTATACGAGTGCTGACGAACGAGCTGCTGGACAAGCTGGTACCCAACGCTATTGCTTTGACGGATGCGTGGGACTTTACAGACGCATCGCTTTGTAGCGCTCTGGGTATGAAGGATGGCAATGTGTATGAGAATATTATGCGATGGGTTGAGCAGATGCCTATCAATAAGCGGGCGTGGGACGAGAACGATGGAGTATACCAGCCAGGGTGGAACCAGTGGGTCAAGCCTGTGCTGAGGGCTAGGCTTTGATTGAGTAGCTATGTAGCAGCTTGCGTGGTTTTGTGGTAGGTCATGTATGCATGTCTCAAATTGCAAGCCCCTAGGCAAACCGTCGGAAGTGTTGAGCGGCCATCTTCCTGCTCAATTCCCTTCCTATAACGCATCCCTGATTCTACTTCTAAACGTGTGTTTTCGCTGCGCCCTCGATACCTCATTCATTGTTCTCAATCCATGATGTCATCAGCCAACCGACCAACTCGACCTCGGCGCACCTCCTGCGGGGCACCAACTGGAGTTCCATAGCAACACCAATGGCGGCATTCCATAGCCAAGCTTCCCCCGCTCCCGTGCAGCGAAAGCTTGATGCAAAAGGAACTACCAGGCGACGGTTCCAGCAGGCGTAGTCTGCGCCATTGATGTTCTGGGTCCCGCGTGGCGATTAAAGCCCGCATACGGATGCTGGCGGGGTGAGTGAGCTGCCATACAAATGGCTCGCAGAGAGCCGCATCCATGGCGAGCTGTGTGCTACGGGTCTCGAGATGCAGATCTCGTCAAACAGGCAGCTGGAAGCTCCACCATACTCTCCTACGGCAGCAGCGAGCGAGCAAGGCCGTCTGCCTCATGACTACATAGCTCATCCCATACACGACCGCGACGATGAAGAGGAAGATACCGATATCGATCCGCTGCAGTCACTTCGACGCGTCAAGACGACTGCTTCTACAATCTCCAGTCATGGCCACAGCAGCAGCAACAGCAGGAGCAGCCCTCCACAATCGCCCTCCATCCCCAGTCCCACGTCAAGTGTCAACACCAATCCATACACCCCGCTCACCCACTTCATAACCGCGCGGCCAACCTTCGACATGCCGCCCTCCTACTCCGCCTGCGACACTCTCGCCAGCTCCTTCCGCCTCCACGGGCCTCTCATCTACGCCACCAAAACCAGCACCACGCCGCGCTACCAACTACTGCAAGAATTCAGCCGCCGCGGCGAGCCGCGTAGACTGCATATACGGCGGCTCATGCCGACCGAGTCGCGGCGATGTTCTTTACCTACCTTACCACGGACGTTGACGCGGAGGTCGACGTCAGACATACCGTATGATGAGGAAGCCACCATGTACACGATGACGCGGTTCGATAACCTGTGGGATAAGACGAGTTCGTATGAGATGCGGGGTCTGCGGTCGTCGACGCTGGGCGGCATTGTGGTGGTGGAGAAGGGCAAGAGTGTGTTGGGGGGCAGGTGGGTGAAAATCTGGCAGAAGACGAGGAATCGTAGAAATGATAGCTTGAATCCGGAGAATGAGGATAGGTTGAATAGGTACGGATATCAGCCTGAGGAGGAGTGGGATAAGAACTGCTTGTTCACGGTTAAGGGGGGGAAGAAGAGGAAGGGGGTGGGCGTTTGGAATTGGAGTGACGGGGAGGGGAGGAGGGCTGGTGTGGAGGAAGATGGAGGGTTGGATGGTGAGAGGCGGTTTGAGGTGCTGGGCGTGCAGGATGGTTGGAAGAAGGACTTGATGGTTGCGTGTTGGGTTATGAAGGTCTGGATGGGTGGGTTGAGGTGGGAGGGGGATGAGCTAGGTCGATGACAATTAAGACGTGTGGAAAGAGATCTGCAGAATAGATGTGTCGACGTCTCTGGACAGACCGCCGCTACAAACACACTCGTGATCGTGTCAGCAAGCCAGAACCTGTCCTAGGCCTCTTCTGCTTCGCGAAAGCTAGCAAAGCGTCCCGCCTTATTGCCTTCGGAATCTAGTACGCCTGCGTACTTCTAAAGTCAAAGTCTGGATACTAACGCCAGTTGATGGACTTTTACACAAGCTACCTATCCTTTCTTAGTCGCCCTAAATAAAGTTATAATTTATAGAATAATCTCCAGTACGCTCTTGAAGGTCTCCTCGTCACGGCAGCTCCCTATCTCAATTCAATTCATCTCATGTCTTCTTCCGCGGTCTTTAAAGACGAATAGCAGCCCCATCCAATCTGTGAAATCTATGCCCTCTTTCAAGCCAAAGCAGCGGTAACCTCTCAGCTTGCACTCATCGCAGCGATGGTGGAGAGCGAATTCCACTCCATTTCGCGTTTCGTGCTCCTTAACCATGGCGCTCAACTTTACTTTGCGGTCTTTTTGAGCTTGATTATAGAAGGCGTGCTTATATTTGGGCCACGACCGCTCTGGAAAGATCGAGGGGTTGAATACGGTCGAGGTGAGCGAGGTCAAGATACCTTTTACAGGTCTTAGTGGATGGTCGTCGCTGATCGATGCCACGTACGGGAGTCCGAATTCAATGGTGAAGGATAAGTGTCTGGTGCTGACTGAAATTGCATGTCAGATGATAAAAGCCGGACGATATAGGTTCCTACGCAAGAGTTGCCAAGGTTCATCATGTTGGGTTTGACATCTCAGGTGTGCTTCAAATTGTACCACGGCGTGGAAAACACACTGTACATATAGACGCACGCCTGTCCAAACTGACCCACTCACCCCCAAACCCTCCCAATCAACTCCCCCAACCTCTCCATCCCCTTCCCCTCCTCCCTCCCCCCCCTCAAACACTCTCTCAGCAACTCCCTATCCTGCCCATTAACCTTGCCCCCATGATGATACTCACTGAACGCCACAAACGGAAACGGCCACATCATCTGCTCCAGCCCCCACATCCTCTGCGCCGTGCCGTCTTCCGTGATAGCCTGCACCGCCCGTTTCCCCATCTCGCCGTGGATACCCAACTCCGCAATTTCTTTACCGGCCCCGATCGTCAGTTTCCATGTCTCCTTAGTTTTCCTATCGTCGTTGGAAGAGGAGGTAGAAGAGTTGAAGACCTCAAAACTCGGCCACCCCAACGCCTCCTCGGCCGCAAAGATCGCAAACACAGGTAAGCCCTCCACACTGAACTGCGTCTTATCCTTGCACGCGCTCGGCACCCCCGATTTATCCCACAGGGCTGCAAACGCCGTCTGCACAGCCGGCGAATCATCTGAGATCCAGTATCCGCCGATTTTCGCGGTATACGCTTGGTCGGCCTGTTGCAGCAGCTCCGGGTCCACGACAGACGAAGACTGGGCAGGTGGAAGCGGTAACGTGACGGCGGAGGGACTGTAGACGTGGAGAGTCAACCACGCGAGCGTAACGCGGTCACCTGGTAATCCACTCTGTGCTGTGAACCAGGTGTGTAAATCGACGCCGATGGTGCCTAGCAGGATCTTGGTGTCTTTGTTGCGCTGCCCGACGTCGCCGATCGTCTTGACCAATTCAATGCCAGTCGCGCTTTTGAGCGCGGCGCCGTCCAGCGTGATGACGATGAAATCATAGGCATTCTCCCCTGAATGCGCGGGCGAGAGCAGGACCGCTGGCTCGGTGATGTATGAGAAGTCGGAGTATGTGTGCAGCGTGTTGGAGTCGTAGGAGTAGAGCTTTTGGGGCCGGGAGAGTTGGGATGCGCGGTGTGGGCGAATGAGGAAGGTTGTGTGGGCGCCGGCGAGGGAGAGGTGGTAGCCGGTTACTATGCCTGGGGTTGTGGGATTGGGTCAGTCGAGGGGCTTCAGAGGGGAGACAGGGGAATAGGTGCTCTCAGCAAGCATTGTGGAACGCGAGGAAATGTAGGAGGTAGCTTGCGGTGGACTATATCTTACCCATAGAGCCGGCGCCAACTATAAGGACGCGAGGTTTGGGGGCAGCCATGTTTGAGAGTCCTTCAACGATTTGAATTGAGGTTGGGGAAAGCGTACAGAATAGAGGTACGAGAGGGATATGAGGTTGATATAGAGTTAAGGACTGAGAGTTTGAGTGAACTGGAGTGGATAGAGGAAACGAGATGAGAAGCTACCTGTTCTTCGAATCCAGATAATTGGACACCTCGAGTCTTTATACTCAACCCTCTAACACACAAACGACCATCAAACCAGCCCGCCTACCTATTTACAAAACTCAAATCGTTCCGTCCCGGATCACGTGCCAAGCACTTCTGCACAAAAATTGCACGCTTGGTAAGGTCACGAGAAGCCGTTCAATATTCGTCCGTTGAGTTGCAGGACAGGATGTGACTAGGAAAACCAAGTCCAGGTAACGTTCCGATTGGGAGATACAACATGGTTAGTGTTGCGAGTAGGACGAACATCCTTCCCGAAGTGTAGTCCTGGTATAGGCTAGTCTTCATGAGCCACGAGGCGTCCGAGGTATACAAGACTCCGGAATGAGACTCAATTTTTCAAATTTGGTTGCAGAAACAGATGTGAAAGGCGGAACAACTATTTGGGTACGATCTGGTCGGAAGATTAAGTTCGCCCGGCTCTCGTTCTTCGTTCATGTAGGTCTTGAGTACCTAGGAAGTTCACAAATGGCGTCATCCAATGGGCGTATCGTAATACTAGCTCATTCAATATTACCAGACCTATGCATAGCTCGCCTGACTGTACACGGGCGCTTTATACCTTCAAAAACCCGGTGCATCGGCTTGACTTTCTAGAGTTGTCCCGTGAAGCTCTTCAATCTTTCTCGTCCGATCAGTAGCCAACATTAGCATCACCGATGCATCTTATCGGCAATGCAAATCTTATCTTCAACCAACAACCCGTATACCAAAAACTCTGTGGTTGGCTTCCGCCACAGTCCACTCAAGATTGGTTGAATTTCCATCTGGGATCCGTACATTCCCAAGGCACCTCCTCATTGTTCTTATCCTTACTCTTTGCCTTCTTCTTCTTCCCTTCCTTCATCTCTTTCTCCCTTCTCTGCTTGATCCGATCCATCATCCAGCCGCTATTCCAACTGTCATCGCTCTTCTCCACTTTCCGCCCAAAGCGAACTTTATCACCCAGATGACATTCTCCCCGACCTTTCTTGCTCCATTTCCATTGTAGACATTCTTCGCGCAGCTTGCAGACGTGTCTGCAGTCGTCCATACTGCGGACGGCATTGCGAACATCCTCGGCATGGGATAGCCACTCTGAATTCTCTTGAGCTTCCGAATCATCATCGCTAGGGCGAATGATGGCAACGTTATCGGAGAGATTATCCCAGTCGTATTTCTGTATGGACATGGCAGGCTCGACAAGCGACTCGTACACGTCTTTGAACATATACGGGGCGGTCCAGCTATTGCTCCTCGTCCAATTCCTTTCGAATTCCCACACAAGCCCTCTTTCCTCTTTTGCTTCTTCGTTGTGCATCTTTCCCCAGCTGATAGCTGGCGCGCACCAGACCTTCGAGGACCACTCGAGGGTAGCTAGCGATTCGCCTTGCATCAGAGGCCAACTCCTGTAAAACTCAACTTTCGCGTCGGCCATGGCAGTTGCAAGAACCATGTCACCAGAGACCTCTTTCGCTACCTTTTCTTCCCAGACCTTTGCGTACCGTTCGTTATATGCCTTCTTGTACTTCTCCATTGCCGAATTAGACAGCAGGATCCCTGACTCTTTTTGCGCAAAGCGCACATTATTCGTTTCCCCCTGAGCACCGCTATAATATTGTATGCGCTCGTCGAGCCGATCTGTCCATTGCAGAAGATTGGTCCAGGAGAGGAACGTGGGTGTTTCGATGAAGATGTAGAAGCGGCTGCGCGGGCGCATTTCGAAAGCACGGTATATCATAGGCAGAATTTTCCACTTGTCAAGTTCCTTGTTCACGGAGCCGGGCTGGAGGGAAGTTTGGTCCTGCGATTTCAGAGACTCGTAGTCCTCAAATTCGGAGTGCGCTGCTCGAGACGCATCACTGACCCCTTCGAGCACATCGTGCACGGTGATGCCGTTGAAAACACCGCCATGATCGCTGAAGATGAGGAAGTCGGACACACACGATAGCAGCGTTTCAAGTTGGGCAGGGAGTTCGGAGGCGATGTCGGCTTTGCTAGTCTTTACGATAACGGTTATGTCTTTTGCGCCGTGGACCTCCTTACATCGCTGAGGCCGCGAAGTGCTAGTAGGCAACGGAGTCGGGGAATCTGTATCGTTCTTGATGGGAGCGACAGGAGTGGCTATGACCTCATCTTCCGCTGTTGCAGATACCGTACCCGTCTCGGCTGGCGGATTTGCGGGTGTAGTTTGCGCGGCGGCAACATGGACAGAAGGAGGACGTGCTGACGTCGACGTCGAAGTCGGAATTGAGGCGAGGGAGGGCGCCGGCTGGTCTGCTTCCTGTTCCTCTGGCAAAAGGTTGCCCAGATTCTTCGCCGGATCCTTGAGCTTCGAGGGCTCGCTATGATGCTCAATCACCAGCTCCGGCTGCGGCAATTGTCGCGGCAGGCCAAATGTCCAGATGAAGCTCAGGAGTGACAGAACCAGAGCGACTACGATGACGCGCGAGCGGTTGAGGTGCGGCATCGCGGGGTAGCACAATGGAGGCGCGGTGGGAGACGCCCACGATGGGTGCGGCGGTCGAGTGTTGTCAGTTGAAGCGCTCGAGACGCTCGTGGTCCAGTCTCTGCTTCATCTTGCGGTGACTCGCGCTGTTCGAGCATCTGCAGCGTTGCAACTGCGCCAGGCCGTGGTCACTGGCACTGGCACTGGCACCGGTGACTGGTGCTGCCCTGCCGTCTTGGCTGGTTGCTTCCGTGGCGCAAACAGCGCGCCGAAGGAGCTAAACCTCGAGGCGGCAGGTGGTGACGTGTGGCGCGATTGCCCATCATGGCGCCTTGAATCGCCATTCTGAAGACAGCAGAGGAGTGTGAATGAGAGAGATGGAGGGCCGTCGATGAATTTAGACGAGACACCACGCCCAGCTTGCAGGGGCCATCGAAGAACCGCGGCGCAGGGGCTCCATGCATGTCAGAAGAGGAAAGGTTCCGAAACAGCAGCTCCCGGGCTGTCATCCATCAAGGTTATGGCATTACCAAGGTCATCCTGATATGGAACATCCATGACCTCGCTGGCCGTTGTTAAACTCCACAACATCCCCACGGTGTATCGTAATGTCGGTGCAAGTTCAATCATGACTGCATTGATACTAGGCTGTCAAAGTCGGCCATGGGGGTACAACATTTACAGCACATGTGGATTACCTCCCATTACCATTGTACGCCAGCCGATCCGCACTGCCCTGCAAATCGGTGACCTTGCCTGTAGTCGCAAGCTCCAATACCCTCGCCTTGACCTTCTCAGCGCTCATCTTGCCCTCCAAAGCACGAATGTACGATACCAGCCCTGCGACATGCGGGCTCGCCATACTCGTACCCGTCAAACTCGCCGTCGCTGTATCCGACGTCCTGTACGACGAGAGGATAGCCGTTCCCGGTGCCATGATATCGACAGCGGAACCGTAGTTGGAGCCACTGGATCCACCATAGCGAGCGAGATTTGACTGCACATTGCCCACAGCGATCGTCTCTGGGCTGCGAGCAGGGGACCGGGTCGCCGCATCCGTGTTCTCATTTCCAGACGCGACAACAGCGAGTACACCCTGAGCCCATGCAGCCGTGATGGCAGCGTCCCACGTTGTAGAGCCGGCACCACCGAGCGACATGTTGATGACAGCAGAGTCTGTGCGGGATTGGTTGACAATGTCATTGACGGCCCAATCGAACCCTTTGATGACGGTCGATGTGCTGCCAGAGTTGCCTTCGAAGACCTTGACAGCGACGAGGTTCACCGATTTCGAGACGCCGTAGGTGGCGCCGCCGATGATCCCGGAGACGTGGGTGCCGTGACCGGCATTGTCGGCGTCGTTCGTGTTTACGACATTGTACCCCCAAACGGCGCGGCCGCCGAATTCTTCGTGCGTGGTCCGGATACCCGTGTCGACGACGTAGTTGTACATGTCGCTCCCGGCAGAGGCGTCATATATGTAGGAGTTTGCTACACCGGACCTGGAAGAGATGCTGCCTAAGCCCCATGGAGAATCCGATTCAGTCTCCAGATCGGATGTCCACATGACAGTATCCTCTTCGATATTCAGAACCTGTGTTCCGTGAGTACTCCAATGTCCTCGATGTGGGGTTTAGCCGGTTAGATGACTTACCTCTGGTAGCGTCCTCAATTCTTCAATCGTCGCCGCGTCGAACCCGCCGGAATAGCCATGGAAATCCCCAAATCCATACTCGTGCTCCAGACCAACTGACTCCGGGTCTGAAAGATCTCGTCGCGTGAGCGTGTTTCGAGCATGGATTGATCGCACCTGAGCATGATGGGCCGCAATGCTCGCAACGTCAACATCTGGCCTGAGCTGAACAATGTACTTTCCTTGAATAGTCTCAAACTTTGAGGAAGCGTCCGAGGCAATTGGAACAGCTTGGGCCACGAAGGGCAAAGCAGCTACCGCGACGGCGGCCAAGCGAGTGAGGAGTTGCATCATCTTTGATCCCGCACAGTGAGTTGGAGCAGATGGTCTGAATACAACAGAGGGACGATGCTGGAGTGCGGTCCAGGGCGGTTTATATGGATGAATGCCGCATCCTTCTCCCCCAAAAGCTACCTACCTTCCCCACCTACATCACCACGTCGCACGAACGCGCGAGATACGTTTTGTGACCCGCAGTTCCAATAAGCATCTCTTGTCCTTTGCTGCGTTCTGCCTTGTCAATCGCAGAATCCCGGTACTGTCTCGCAGACTGATTGCTTGCTACGTGATAAGAACACTCCGGTATTTGAGGCCTCATATCGGCGACACATGGCTTTTAGCCCGTTGAGCGGATTGGACTAGATTTTTGAGACGATGGAAGGCTTGTATGCGAGAACATAGAGATAATAAATATCCTGGTGCAGGTCGTGCTGTTTTGGGTGAAGCTAGTGTTCGCTCTGATACGTGCCGGAAGGGTATATAAGCCTGTAGGCCGCCGGGTTCCGGCAAGGGTGCTCTCCACGCATGATGCATCGGTGTCATAACGCAAGAGATGCAGCGATATTTGAACATGAACGCTGGTCTCAGTGTTGTCCTTGCGCGTGGGTCAGTGACGTAGAAGTCGATCTCTGCACGTTGTGCAAGGTTGATTGCATGAACCTGTTAATCTTTGATTAACGTGGCAAATAGGAATGCGGGGTTCGGGTGGAACCGAATCGCAGGAACGTAAATATCCGGCCAGTGTCTAATAAGAGTGCAGCTTCTTGTGTATTAGACTGAAGTTGGCGTCATGTAAATGTGAGGATCCGCAACGCTTTCTTGAACATGATACCACAGTGGTAGGCAGGCTGTCTTTGCCATCTTCAGGTACAGAAGATCTGAACATTTCGAGCCACTGCCTAATAATTTCGTACCACAGAGAAACCCTCTGACGGATATTCGAGGGCTCCACGTCGAACATCCAGCGCAATCGGTGAAAGTCTTCGCTAATCACATTAGACTCGGAATTGTCCGGGTTCCAGAAGGCTACTAAAAATTCGAAAGACATGGACAGAGTATTCAGCTCGCGTCCAAGAGATCCCTCAACCCAAGATAGTGGGAGGATGAAGTGTGGTGAAAACTAGGCAGGGGCGTTTCTCTACTCTATCCGAAACAGGCTTAGCGCCTCTCTGGTGTTTCCCCGCAAAGAAATCTAGAGCTGCTTCACCCTTTAGTTGTGCACGCGTACTGGGCTCTGTAGCTACATAAGTGTTCGCAGTATACTTCCCTACTTGGATATATTTCAGGCTTCTTCTTCTTGGCTGCGATGGCATCCTGCGAATCGGGAGAGGTATGTGGTCATTATCAATTCTGACATCAGACGGATCGGAGTCGTCGTAGAGGTATCGCAAGCCTTGATCAACGGAATAGAAAAGCGTATGTCTTCCAACGAGATGAAATGCGCCTTTGGGGTGATATCGTCTGATTTCAACAGCCGCTGAAAGGGGAAGTACATCACTTCTACGTATTGGGACGCAGCGCCGAAAGAAGCACTGGGGCGATTGTGCTTGAGCGAGTAATGAGACAACAATTCCATGTGGTACAAGACATATTTACCCCGCTACGGTTCGAATACGAGGTGACCATCGTCACTCGCTGATCTTTACTACAAGTAGTACATTCAGGCAACAGCCACTTCAAAAGCCTGGACGCCACCCTCTTACACCTTAAGCATCGCATAATCACACACCATGCCGACAAGAGCGCAATATCTCGAAAGGTTGGTCACTGATATCACGTTTTTCAGTCCCTACTGACGATCGATAAGTTACGAATTCCCACTGGAGGTGGAGCATGACTTCGCCCTTGACGGCAAACCAGCACAATGGGCGTCCCTTCATCCAAAGGACTGGACCTTCCAAGACAAGGTTCCTTTCGCACAAAGGTTTCACTTGGAGCTACCCAAGAAGATGTTCAAAGGCGAGAGAGCGTACGCGAGCCTGAACTCCGCGATGAGTCCCGACAACAAACTACTCGCGATCAGCTCCAACAGCGAGTGGATTGTAGTGTATGACATCCAGAGCATGGAACTGAAACAGGAGTTGGAAGGAACGGGAAATCTCCACTTTCGGCCGTCAGTCAAGGATGATGACACAGCCGATGCGAGCATAGCGAGACCTTCGTATACTCTGGTCAGCAGTGTCACCTATGACGGCCAAAGAGGTGCCGTGCCTACCAATACCCTAATTCTCTGGGAGCTGGACAAGAACGGATGTCTTCTGATTGAAGAGGAGCCGATTGATACCGCTGCGTATGCCACACTGGCTATCGACAGCATTCTCCCTGATCTCGAGGCCAAGCACGAGTGGACAAGAGAGTTCGTCGACGCAGCGAACCTGCACGCGGATATCGAGAAGGCGCTCACACGCGTAGCTGCAGATCACCGCCGAAGACATAACACCACAATCAAGGATGCGCGAATAGCAGGCTTCGATGCTACGCCTTTCAGCTCTGATGGGAAGTTTCTGTTGTACCTTGCCAAGAATAGGACGACTCAGCACGGTATGCGTGAGCCTGACGAGCTCCCACAAGCGGTCGTTTGGGACATTGACGCTGGGAAGGAAGTGCTCAATCTTCGAGGGCACACTGATTACATCGCTTGGGCAGGCTTCAGTCCCGACCAACAGCACATAGCGACGGTATCATGGGATGGTACAATGCGGATGTACTCTACTGTCACCGGTGACTTGGAATGGACTACCGAAAACGTCGGCAGGCAGTGCTGGGCTGCAGCGTTCTCAGCCGACTCAAAGTCCATCGTCTGGAGTTCAACAGGTGGCAGTGTTGTCAAGGTACATGCAGTTTCTGACGGGACCCTCATATCAACGTTTGCAGAAGAGTTCAAGAACTGGTGTAGACATTTGACTTGGCATCCAGACGGTCAGCAGATTGCCCTTTGCGCCGACCGACAAGCGTGGGTCTGGCGCCCGTTTGATGGACCCAAAGGTACGGTCTCCCAGCGCTTCGAGCTGAACAAGGATGATCCGCGCTTCGCAAGCATTGCCAATATCGAATGGTTGAAAGAAGGTCGGAGCGTGGCACTCCTCATCAACGAAGGCACCACGCTGGTCTGGGACTCGGAAACTAACGGAAAAGAACTTCATCGAAGACCGAAAGGACTGCAGACTGGCTTCCGGTCGGAAGGACTGTACTACATTATCCATGGGGAGCAGCAACATGAGCGATACGTCAGTGTGGATGGAGATGGTTGGGTCCGATTTTGGAGCGTTAATTATCCAGAGGGACCGAGCTGGTGGGAAAAGGAAGAGCAGGAAGAAGGGGAGGGGAAGGAAGAGGCCACGGAGAAGAAGGCGTACCCACCCACGGGCAAGTACGTCAATGTTACTATCAAGCCTAAGCAAGAAGCGAACAAGGAGCGAGACACTTGGGCTGATAAGGGAGCCGATCTTTGGAGCGCGGAGTAGAACGGGCTCTTGAAAACTTCCCATACTGGCACAGATTGATACCTATGTAATTCCACATATGTTGTCTTCGCATTGTTATCCTTCGGAGGGAGTCTCATATCTCTACCCTTGCAGTTGCTCGAAGAACAAGAATCAACATTACTGCCAACGTCGGTCTTATCCACGAATCTGCAGCTTGTGGGCCAAGTGAATCAAAACTGACCAGCTTCCCATCGGGCCCAAATGGTCCGATCAATGGTGAGTGTCTGGCGCACACTAGGATCCATGTCAGTGTAGTAATAAATCCCGATATAGTAATATTAACGCTCTTGTTCGGATACAAGTAGCGTATACCGTTCGGTTACTATTTATACACTTTTCGTTCCTAGCGATGGGATAGGTAGTATGGAAAAGTAAGGAGGGATGTGAGTGGTCGTCGTGAAAATGAACCACGCATGAAAGGGAAGCAGAAGAGGTTGGTGCTCGTGAGAGCTCCAATTGGTCGCTCAATTGAGACCTAGTTATAGATCTTTAAGAGACTGTGGTAATGATTCGTGATTTAATTTCCTGAGGGTGCAAATAGTGAGCACATCGACGTTGGATGAGCTGTTCATTGACCGGGAAAGATCTGGAACGATTTAGAAAAAATTGAGAAAAAAAAGAAGTACAGCTAGGCTATACAAAGCAGGTGGTAAGTAAGATGGGGCTAATAAATTCCTATACATTAACTGGGCAGCTTGTACGTCTGCCTCAACAGCTGCCCTCCAGGCTTCGTTCCGAATTAGGCCTAGCAGCAGTTACGTAAATCCCAATTAGCTCTTCGCCATTGCCCTCCTGTACTACACCCAGCCATCTCTCCTCTCTTAAAACGTGGATATGATACCCTTCGACAGACTCAAGTGAGTGCTACAGCATGCGCGTTCATTATCAGATCGCTCGGCGAGACCAGCCAGGCTTTACCATAAGGGTCTTACGGCACGCAGGCTCATATGACAGCACACAGCGAGTCTGTTCAGCACCATCTCAATGTAGCGCACCCGTAATCTAAAGCTTCATGGTGTAATCAGTGATTGGGCTGGAGCTGCAAGCATATCATGCGTCCTCTGTGAAGCGTGCATAGCCCCATTGTGTGCGATTGTTGACATTGCACTGTGCACAGAATTACAGGTTGTCATTATCTTCTGATCGCCGATCACATCAATTGACCGACTTTCGTACCACGGGAGGTCACCGAAAGGTCCTCCGTTGCAGGTCGCACGGCAAAGCTATGCAAGCTCCTGTCCCCTCATCTCTCATCCGGAACCCAAACTTGAGAACAACCTTGGAACCGCTATCCGCGAAACCCACTATCACTCATGGCGGTAATCACTTCCAAAGACTCGTTTTACAATGAAGCTGTACGCCGGGCAAGAGCCGCTTACTCCCAGCTCCCGCATGACAACGAGGTATTTCAGCAGTGTGTGGACGAACAACTGTCCCTGGATTCGATCATCGCGACCCTACGAGTCAAAGCGGAGTCTCATAATCGCAAGAGATCAACTAGATTGTTGAATGAATTCCATCGGTATACCTCATGGATGCTGAATATGTCCCCTTCGATCGATGTGGCAGTCAACGTCAGCGCAGGCATTGCCTGTCCTGTCTGGGCTTCAATCAAGTTGATCCTGATGATACGTGAAGTGGCCTGCAATTAAATTGATCCTAATCCTCTAGGCCTCCCAAAAGCATATTGAATCGACCGATGTGATCATCGAAGTGATTCAGACCATGGCTGATCACTTGCCTCGATTCGAACTCTACGAGCAACTGCGCAACGAGCCTCAGTTCCAGACAGCACTTCTCAATCTATATGCAGATGTGACCGAATTCTCATGTCTTGCCTATCGATTTCTTCAGAGACGGTCGGGCCGTAAGTAGTCAAGACTTGGGGCCACAGAGACAGTAATAACTCACAAACATCCAGTGAGACTAGTCCAATCGTTTCACAGGTCATTCAAAGATGATGTGGCTGGGATTGTTCGTAGCGTTGAGCGAAGGACTAAGGTCGTCGATGATACTGCTAACTCTCTACGACAGAAACGTATAGAGACAGAAGTCTACGGTGAGTTTTGCTTTCGAGCTTGGGTCATTCTTAACGTAAATTGACTGCGAATAGAAAGCAAACTTGAAGCACAGAAGCTGAATCGCACCCGAGCAATCCAGTGGCTCCGGTCACCCAACATATTCGAGACCCACGAGCGTAATCTTGCGTCCACCGTCGACGGCACCTGTGAATGGATAGTCGCACATCCTATGTTCAAGTCTTGGGCGGCCAAACACGAAGGCATCCAAAAGATCAGCTCAATGATTATACATGGCCATCCTGGCTGTGGAAAATCTCTCCTCGCCTCCTTCATCTACGAATGGTTCAGGATTGAGCCTGACAACAAAACTTCGGCGGCGGCTGCAAATGACTCAAGCTGTAGCGACATTAGAAGTCTACCAATCCTGTTCTCTTTCTCGTCATCGGAGGCAAGTCGACAAAGGATTGATTCAATGACTCGATCCTTGCTGTCTCAGCTCCTTGAGTGCGATACCAGCGGCGTTGCTCTACCACTCATACTACGCCTCATGGAGAAATCTTCGGTCACGAATCACGATTTGGTTACTTCTCTCGTCCAACTTGTTACTGAGACGCCTCAACAAGTCATTGTCATCGTGGATGGTGTAGATGAGTGCTCCGATTCGCAGAAAGACTTCACCTGCCACGTTTCACGTCTCTTCACGAGCTCTGCTCCGCTCAAGATGGTCTTTCTCGGACATACGCACTACTTCACGCATCTTTTTCGTACATGGCCGGACGTTCTGATTCTCGCCGTTGAGCCGGATCTGACTCGAGGAGACATTGCAAGAGTCGTGGACGCTCAGGTAAATGAGAGATTGAATTATTACGATAGTTCGACCCGACGTGTCGTAATACGTGCCCTGAACATGAAGTCCGATGGCATGTTTCTATGGGTCAGACTCATGCTTGATTATTTCGTGGATGCGACTTGCCAAGCGGACCTAGATCACCATCTGAGAGAGCTTCCCGAAGGCTTAGAGCAAACATATGACATCCTGTTGACTCGGTTGTACAATCGCCTTAGTAAAAACCGGAGGAGGCTCGTTCACTGGTTGTTTTCGATTGTCACAACATGTTGCCGACCTTTAGATTATAAGGAGTTACAGACGGCCTATGCCCTTCATGCCGAAACGGAGAGCGGTACTTGCGAAGACAACTTGGACAAGGTGCTGCTACGTCTCCCGCCAGAGGAACTTGTTCATCTTTGTGGAGGACTCCTTGTCTTTACCAACCAGCGGTTCCAAATCGTTCACACCTCAGCGAAAGATTTCCTCAGGGAAGACTCGTACTGCGAAACGATAGGCCTGGAGCAAGGCATACATGTTCTCAAAGTCAACCCAGTCGAAGCACATCATATGCTAAGTATCATTTGTACGAAGTTGTTTGATATGGACTCCAGCTTAGAAAACCTGGCTCAAGATCATACGATCGAAAACAAGAGGGATTTCCTGGGATCTCTCGGTCATTACGCACTCTTTTACGCGTCTCACCACATTAAACATTCGGGAATAGAATCGTCACAATTAGAGATGCGTTATAGAGGTCTCCTTGATTCACCCTCTTACCTTGCGGCACTCGAACGTATCGCGTACGGGGCCAGTATTGACGATGGCTTTCAGTACTGCCAAGCCAACGATGATATCATTCAAACACTTCGCTTCGAGCTCGAAAATAAGGAAACAATGGGTCAAAAACAAGAGACAAATTCAGACAATAGAGACAGGTATGGCCAGGAAGGTATCCATGCAGTTGCCCATATCAAGTCAGATTCGTCTCTCGCTTGTGATACAGGGACACCGGAAATGGGCATTACAGGGCATACCAAAAAGTCACTAACACCTCACAATCGGACAAGTTCTGGTTTTCATTCGGTAGCGTTAGGACCAACGAGCAGATCCCGCGACGCCGGAACGGGGCGGACTGGGGGCAGCCGCGCTACAATCGCTACAGAGGACAACAGTATCGGCTCTGCTGATCAAAGAGATCACCATAGACACCGCCAAGATTTTCAAATTTTGACGAATTTCCATATGGGACTGTCACCCCCTCTGTTGCGCCAATTTCTACTCTTTCATAAGTTTCGAAGCCCAATGGAGACTTTCTGGACTTCACTTCGCAGTTCCGCGCGGTCCATGACGACAGTGGTATTACTAGCTACCACGTGGTACTGCTGGAAGATGAACAAACATGAAGAGGCTCTTGAACTTGGAAAGTTATGCTCCGAGAAGCTCGGCGACAAAGACTCGTTTCTGCACTTCCTCCTCGACATACTGATGGGCCAACTTTACTATTGCCGAGATGAATATGTCTCCGCCATCGAAGTATGGGAGAGAGTGCGGCAAGAGATATCTAAAAATGGAAGCCGTGGCATAGAGCTTGTAAACGATGCTAACTACATTCTACTCTCACTTTCATCCTGTTACTTACAGATACAAGAACCTGAAGCAGCTCTTGAGATACTTTATGCTCTTCATGAGCAGCGCCGAAATCTGCTCTCCTCTTCGAAAAGGCTTTTACTTTATCAATATCTAGGCATATGCGAGTATGCTTTAGGAAGGCCTGCTAGAGCTATCCGTCATATCTCGGAATTTCAGTACCTTTACGAAAAGTTGTCACCAGAAGAAGTAGTACAGCAAAGTTCGTCGCCTAGATGGGTGCTACATATCTACCAAATCAAAGTCCAGTGTCTCTTTGAGACCTACAGGGACGTCGAGGCTTTAGCGTAGATCGATTCGATCAAGAAATTCTACGACGCAACTGGTCTTGAAATTGATATGGAGCTGATAACTCACTTTCGAAAGCTCGAATACCTCACTGAGATGACCAGACAAACAAAAGATGTGGCACTGGAGGCAGTCATCGCAGCCAATTGCAAACATCATGGACCGGCCGCATGTTTAGCGGCCCTTTTCGATCGCTCCGATATTTCGTTAGAATTGCAGAAATATATGAAACATCTGGACGTAAGGCTACGTGCTGACTTTTCGGAGTATCTCGACGCATATAGACGCATATAGACGCATACACACTTGCCCAGAGTCCAAATGCCCGTCTACAGAGGAGCACGCTTGGTCTCTTTCCGCATCTCATCACGTAGCATCAAAACTCTTTTTCCAAATGTACTGCGATGCCGATGCAGTTCGACATACATGGCTCTCAGTGGAGTCTGTTCTGGTTCACTCGGGAAACGCTCGCATATCGGAAGGGTGGCCACGGATTCTATTTGGTGTCCCACACGATCTTTCATTCTTCTTAGACGCCAAAAGCACACTTGAAGACTTGATTGTCTCTGCGTATGCTGCTAGAGTTGCATATCATACCTTGTTCTGCTCGTCGGCAAAGCGACCTGGAGGTCGAGAGAGGACCAGCGCACAGCACTTCACCATTGGAGAGGACAAACTACAGGGGATTCCGGCTGGGAAAAATCCCCTGGAGTCTATCCACTGTATTCTTCGTCCAATGCACGAACTTCTGCATGGTTCGCCAATTGCCGGAGAGCTGGGGAATCCTCCCAAATCTGCGGATCTCATAAGCCAAAGGTACCGTGAATCGTACCGAAGAATCCTTGGATCTCACCGGCACTTGTGGGCTATCATGAAAAACACCGACCACTATAAATTAAGGGCCACAATGAGCGATCCAGAAGTCAGAGACAGCATTGAGCGCCTCAAAGCGTTCCAACGAAGGACCGCAGACAAATACAAGCTGCGCGAAGCGTACAAAGGAGTTTAAGCCTTAGTTCTTCCTAATACATGGGAGTATGTGAGGAACAAATATCTTGTGGGCTGGGAACCTGAGCCTGCACATTCATATCAACTAGTTTGATTTAGTGGGACAACGAACGACAACATTGTCAACCACAACGTTTCTGACCACGAACGAGCGAGCCCACGAGAGCAAGAGGCGATTGCTGAATTGCTCCAATCTTCAGCCCTACGTAACCCGTCGATAGATCAGAATGATGCGGGGGCCCGACCGGCCCGTTAGCTCATAGTAGTACCCGCTCGCTCCACCACATACTAGACTTCGGCCATCTCAAGTCGGCCCCGCTGTCACCGAAACGAGATGGGGTATCAGACCATATATCGAAAGGAATCCTGCACCATCACCATGCCCGATCTCATATTTTCTCGACTTCGACCTTCTCTCAGCACGCCCCATCATCCCTAAGCTACCCACCTTCTCAGCCATTCCAGACCGACATCTCAGAAACCATCAGTCGAGATGCCAGACGGAACCTGGGTCCTGGGCGACCTCTTCACAAAGGACTACGGCCACGCAAGGAGCATCCAAAAGCTCTGGACGCAGCGCTGGAAGTTTCCCTGCTCAAAAGCCGTCTATCCGTTCCACGACGGGCAGTTCTCAGATTTCGAGCCCATCTTCGACCACCTGATCAAAGAGAACATCAACGATCCATATACCGACGAATACACCAATGCATTCCTGCCAACTGCCGAGGACTTAGTTGAACAAGCTGAAACACTAGAGAGGGACACCCCAGGAAAAGAGAAGAATAGAAAAGAGGCCATAGATCTGTACCTAAGAGCAAACGCCGTATTCCGCATAGCACGCTTTCCCTACATCGGCACGCCGCTGAAAGAGCAAGTCTTCGAGCGGCAAAAGGAAGTCTACGCCAAGGGCTTCCGGCTCTGGGACGTGCCTATCGAAGAAGTCATCGTGCCGCATACGTATGCTGCGAATGGCGATGGAGCGGATATCCCGTTGTATATCCGGAAACCGCCAACCTCCCCACAACCCCAAACGAACGGCCACACGAACGGCTACACAAAAGCCAATCCACAGACAAAGAAACACCCCGTAATCCTCCTGATAACCGGCCTAGACGGCCACCGCCCCGACAACACCCTCCGCACAACCGACCACCTGACGCGCAACTGGGCAACCCTAATCTGCGACATCCCCGGCACAACGCGTGACTGCCCCTCCAACCGGCGCGACCCGCTCGCCCCCGACCGCCTCTTCACATCCATTCTCGACTACATCGCCGCAACGCCGGACCTCGATGAGCGGCGCGTCATCGCCTGGGGTCTCTCAGCGGGTGGATACTACGCCATCCGGCTCGCGCACACGCACCGCGAGCGATTACTCGGGGCGGTGGGCCACGGCGCGGGAACGCACCATTATATCGGCGCGGAGTGGTTGAGGCAGGTGGGCAAGCATGAGTATCCGTTTGGGCTGGAGCGGGCGTATGTGGCCAAGTACGGGTACGCGGATTTCGACGAGCTGATGGAGCGGTGCCAGGATGAGTTTTCGCTGGTTAGCGGGAAAGGAGAGGGGGTGCCGGTTGTGGGGCATGGGATGAGCAGTTGTAGGTTGTTGCTGGTGAATGGGACGTTGGATGGGTGTATGCCGATTGAGGATAGCGCGTTGTTGGCGGATTATGGGAGTGTCAAGGAGATGCGGTTTCTCAAGGGGAGGGCGCATATGGGGTATCCTGAGGCGAATGGGGTCGTGTTTCCGTGGATGGAGAGTGTTATGCGGAGTGTGGAGGAGTAGAGTAGGGAGGATTGGGATGCGGTGTAGACGAGCAAAAATATGCTTAAGCCAACTCTTCCTCATCTGGTTTCTGTTCTACATACCGCCTCACCACATCACCTAAGCGCCTCCGCCCGTCTTTCCGCTCGAAGACCTGCGCATGGTCCGCTGTCGGAAACCACAGCGTCTCCAGACCATGTCCCACCCACGTCTTCTCTTTCCAACTCCCGTCTTCAGACTTCATATCCACGCCCGCGAGATACTTGCCCACGGTCTCTGTATCCACAATCAAATCCCTCCCGCCGAGACTGACAGTCACGTCCCTTCCCGCAACATCCTCTTTCCACAGAATATTCTGAGCCCAGAAGAAGTGCCGCGCCAGGGCATGCGCAACCATCATATCTGTGCACGCAAAATACCATAGTTGGTACTCGTTTGCACGCCGCGGCTGTCTCGCCGTGAAGTTGTAGGCCACATCTGGTAGGTGTAGGAGGAAAGTTACGGGGTCGACCAATAGCAATGGACCGATTCGGCGAGCAAGATAGGGCGTTTGGAGGAGGTGTGTTGTTATGACTGAGCCGTAGGAATGGCTTGCCAACACGCATTTGTCCCAGCCGTGCGCGTCGAGTATGGCTGCGATTTGGCGGCAGATCTCGTCTTTGTCGAGGATGGGACGCGTGAGGCGGAAGCTAATGGGCAAAATCTCTAGGGCGATGATGCCAACTTCGCCGTCTGCGGGGCCGAGGACGTCGTGATTATTTATCTCGGCTAGGAATTGAGCATAGGAGTACAACCCAATGCTGATGCCGTGTATGAAGAGGACGGGGAGGCGCGTCTTGGAGGTGTGCGGACGATACCAGTAGCTGATGTCGCGGGCTGGCGAGACACGGCGTGTGAAGAGATTGGCGACGCGAAAAGGGAAGATGGTGAAGGTTGAGCGGAGCGACGTGCGATACAAGCCGAACTTATTGTAGGAGAGGTACGCTGCTGTCAGGGAGTCCACGAGACCGACAGTCTACACGTCCACTGTTAGCATCAAATTTTGATAGATGTTCATCAAAGAAGAAGAAGACGTACCAGATACCACACCAACGGCCGATGCCTCATCTTGACCTCATCAATCGTCAACCTCAAGCTCTTCGCCTTGCCCCTTCCTGCCTCGATTGGCCGCCCCAGGAGCGTCTGGACCCCATCCACATACTCGCTCAACTCGGCCTCCTGCTGCTCGGCCAGCTCCACCTCATCTGCTTTGAGCTCCTGCACTCTATCCCCCTCACTCAACAACGCCCACCGAAAGAAATCCTTTACATTCTCCCTCCTGATATCATGCGCCCGCGCCCCAAGAAACCACTTGCTGACATAGTACTCCGGGTTCGGGATCTTGTCCCAGCACCGCCAAAATAGCTCCTTGCGCTCTTCGCGCTCGAGGGGTGGTGGATGGTGGGCGGAAGCCTGCAGCGCCCGGCTGCGGGGCACGTAGACGAGGAGCCAGAAACCGGCCTCTACGGCGCAGTATGTAAGGAGGCATTTGCCAGCTGCCGAGGATGGTGGGTCTGCAATGCTGAAAGCGCAATAGAAGATGGAGAGCGGCGTGATGGCGCGCACGACCAGGATAGAGGCCCGGATGAAGATGTACTCCGGCAGCGATGTGCCGATCATGGCGGCGAGTTAGCTCACTTGGAGCTGTATTACTGAGACAGTCGGGTACAGAGAGACGTCATCAACTCAACCGTGCTCCTTGGGCGTCGAGATGCAAAAGAGTAGTCGTGAATGGAGCGTGGCTGCCATGGCGGTGCTGCGAAGACTGAGTGGGGGCCTGTTGAACCATCCAATGTTTCGCGACGAGCTTGTGACGACGGCGGCTGGAGAGGTTAGACTGCCGGTCCGCTTAGTCATCACATGCTCTGCATCTTTCCCAACCTTCCAAGGTTCCGTCGCGGCCTCATCATGTGCAGGATTCGGCCCATGCAGGCATGTTGCACCTCCAGTCGTTCGGCACAGTTCTCCGCGTCATGTGGCCTGGTATATAGCCTGCTCTCTCCCTTCCATGGCTGCAAGGCGGAGACAAGACTTCCAGGTGAGTTCACGCGAAGATGGTTGACAACGACACGTAAAACCGGTTTCGTCTCTCAAATTAGCCATTAATTTTGGTGTCGCTTATCAAGATGCTGTTTATATACAGTCGTTATTGTTACTTTTGGTCATGAATGTGCCTGCTTGGGTCTTGACTTTACTCTTACACCTCCGTCCCCTTCCTCGTGTACCTCTCCCATGCATGTACTTCCTCTTGTTGCCTCTTGTCCACGGTCCTCTGCAACACCTGGGCCTTTTACGGCAACTAGTTTGTGTTACCATCCATCTTGTGGCCAGCGTCCTTCTCGTTGATCCCCGCAGCGCCTGCCTCCAGGTCTCTGTTGGCCTGTCGCTTCTTGCTCTTTCCGAACCAGCCGGTCTTGAGCCACTTGGCCTTGTTGCCCTCTCGGCTCTGCTTTCTCTTGATGCGAGGGTAGTTGATGGGACTCTCAGGGCCTTCAAAGATGGCAACATCGTACACAAGACACCCGAAGAGACCACCGAAAATGGCAGCTGACGTATCGTTAGTCGTGAAGCAAACAGTCCACACTTATGTACTCACCACACCAAGCTTCAGCCCACCATCCCTGGACCCACATATCGGAGCCGTATCCGATCACGTTCGGGACGAAACGAGTGGCCAGATCCTTGGCAGGGTTTGTTTGAGGACCCGTGTTGTACCCCAGACAAGCTGCCACCGCAAAGCCAACAAGACCAATGATCAAAGCATGCATGCCCGCACCAGGAGGCGAGTTTGTGTCGTCACCCATCGCCATGACCACTCCGCTCATCACGGCCGCCGACACGAAATCTGTGAAGAAGGCAGTTGTGGGCGTCGCGAATTTGGCCGGCAACGTAAAGAACGCCTTTCCGCTGACTTGCGGTTGCTTGGTCGGGTCGAAGTTGTTCAAGGCATCTTTGTAGATGCCGTAGGCGATCCATACTGCACAGATGGCTCCCAGGATCTGTGAGCAGATGTATATGACCGCTTTGCGAGCTGGGAAGCCACGGAAGACTGCAAGATTGATGGAGACCATCGGGTTGCCTAGAGGGTCAATCGTTGCCCCGTACGTGGCCCGGGGAGACTAGACTTACAATGCGCCCCAGAAATTCCACCAGCGATGTACACGGCCATCATTGTACCCAGCCCCCAGCAGGCCGCAGATTGCGAGAAGCTACCAGCCTCGCCCCCTGACGTTTTCACCTGGAGGTTAGCGCAGACACCCATGAGAACAGAGACCAGCGTGCCCAACCACTCAGCCAGAGGCTCACGGATCCTGCGACGAATGCCAAACCAAACATTTGGAACTGTCTCCCCATGCTTCTCATCACCGTCGTCATCTTGAGTCAAGGTCTCGTCGCTCTGCCCACTCGGATGACGATCGGCAGCCGAGTATCCATTAGCCCGGTCAGCAACCTGTTCAATCCAATTGCTATTCCCGCCTTCGTCCTCATCTTCAGGATTGCGTCCGTGACCGGCCGGACCGCCAGACGACTCGCCCAGGGGACGACCTCTTACGGGTGAGCCGTGGTGACCAGATGGTCCACCTCCGACCTATGGGATTGGAGTCAGTGGACAGGAGATATGGCCAAGTCGAGTCCAACTTACCTGGCCCTCAGGCCTTCCGCTCTCGCTGTCAGGCCCAGTACGCGAGCCATCCTTGTTCTTCGACTTGTCCTTCTTGTACGATTTCCTCCAGCGGTCATTCCTCTTCCCACGCGGGAAGGGCTGGGCTAGTCCGATCTTCGCTTGCGGCCTTCGACCATAGTCACCAAAACCGTCTTCAGAATCGGCACTCTCGTAATCGTCATCCTCCTTTGAATTGGGCGAAGGGCCCGCCAAGGAATAGTCTGGCCGTGGACGGCCTCCGCTATCTTTGTTTTTGCCATTCGTCCTCTTTTTACTAACTTGCCTTCCACGTTGCGAGTTACTGGCGAACCGGTCACGCACGGAGTTGATGCGATCCATGAAGCTACTCTTAGATGGCTGACGGTTGACCCCGTCGTGCTGATTCTGGTTTGGCTTTAGTGTATAGTTCCTGAAGGGAGATCGTTCGTAGCGAGCATATGTCTCGTCCGGGTTGTGCTGGCCCATGGACCTCTTTGGCTGGACCTCGGAGTCTTCTGGGGTCGACACAAGAGGTTCGGCTGACATGATGGGACGAAGTATCAAAGCCAGAGAAAAGAGGAGGACTCACAGATTGGGAAAAGAGATCCGAATGATCAGAAGCCTCTGGCTGAGTGGGTTGTCTCTGAAAACTGGGCATGTACCCGGGCAAGTCTTTAATACGGTGCTAATTCGACAGCATCGAGGTACATGGAGCCCATGATATCATTGCGCGGCTTCTTGTTTACAACAATTCACTTTTAAGGGGTAGTCCTCTTGGCTTATGTTCCAGACAGGCCAATGCAATCGTTCCTAGAGGCCATCGACAACACGCGCGTTCGGAGAGCCCATCGAATCTGGACATCAATATAGGCCGTATTAAGACGAGGTCCACATCCAGCAACATCGCCTTGCTGCCGCCGAAGAAGTCCAGGGCCATGTTGCCGATTCTCAGCGAATTCCCGATGCATTGCAGCTGCAGGAGTGCCATGGGAGGAGAGGCTCCGAGGAGCGCATTCTATTCGCGATGAGGTCCAAGCGCAGGGCATCAAGATAACCGTGGCGAGGTTACAAGGTATCTGCCATGGCAATGACCCTGGTGTTGCAACACTTCGCAATCTTCGGCAGCGCTTCGCTTACCGTTGCGGCAGCCATGGGTGCTGATCTCCCGGGGTGCTAGTTGCCTGTTCCTGGCCAGCGCCAACGTGGTGTTTCAGCATTTCGATATCGATCCCTCCACTTTCGCGTTCGCGTCTTGCCTTAGGCCCGGGTATTGTTCTTAGCCGCGACCTGTCAACAGATATCAGCACCCAAAAGGTGAAATAATTATCGAAAGAGGCACGGTTTGCACCTTTTGGGCGAAATATGCGTTCGTCTGTGAAAGTGCAGCAGTAGCCGAAGTCTGACGGGACTGTTGAAGGCAGCATCGCGTGGGGCCTTAATTGTTCGATGGCTGCTTACAACGCCCTGATATGACGTTGTTCGCAGGCTGCTGATAACGACATGTTATAATAAGACCGTGCACAACTTGACACAACTGCGGAATGTTGTAGACCGCGTCCGAATCAGATGGCAAAACTCGAAAGTGCGTTTTGTTCGCTCTCCACAATACCGTCAGCCAAGGACCAGCTTGCATGCTCGGGCATTGACAATCTGGCAGTCTCCGTTGATTAGGTCCTAAGAGCATCAGCGTTACGTTTTTGGAGATGTGCCTCAGGCAGGTTTTACAGTGTCAGCCTGACAATAGGACCCGGACGCGTAGCACCAGCCCTGCTGGCGGCATGGTCTGAGGAACCGCGCAAAAGATCACTTTTCACAAAAACTGTTCTCCGCGGACGCCTGGAATGTCTCATATGAAAGAGCTTTTATGGAAACAACTTCGCGACGAAGACGAGAGGTGCACCTGGCGATGGTGTTGGGAAGGATCCATGCCATGCCATGCCATGCCATCTGCAGCGTCGGCTGTGCCTTCGTCCCTAACCTGGGACCATCGTTCTTCCGTACAGCGAACATATTCCTCGATGGCGGGATGTTCGCCACACCCAAAACTGCGTGTACATTGGTCCTGAGGTCTCCGACTCTCATGGTATCATTCTGTGATCTTGAGGTTTATCTACTCTTTGGCTGGTACCCCACACTAACATTCAAGCAGGCCGAAAGTCGTGCCGTACGACCTTTGTAGAGTGTCTTCATCCTCGGCCATTTCTGTATCCTGCGAAAGAGGATTAGAGCAGAGTCTTTCCAGCCCTATAGACATATCACGGTTTGCGCAAGCCTTGTCTAATCTGTCTTGACCACAGGCTAGTATGGGATGTGTCGTACACTATCACGCAACCGACACTGACTATATCACTGGACCAATAACGGTTGCGCTTGCTTCGTGCACCATATAGCTCGGGGAAGCCTTCGGGAAATTTTTCAAAACTTGTAACCTCGTGTCCCCACCCCGACCCTACGTGGATGAGCAGACTGGAAAGTTGGTTTGCTTCAAGTTACTCTTGTGGCCGGGTGGCGTTGGCTACGTGTTAGAGTGCAGCCCGACCAGAGAATGACAGACTATGGTGTGGGGTAAGAACAACGGTGTAGGCGTTGGGCTGTGGCCTTCTCTACGGCGCGTCGCAACCCGAGGGATCCATTACAGGATTGCAGACTCACGAGGTCGTAGTACCGGTCCGGTCCCAATCTCTGCAGTCAGCGCACCAAATCCATCGCACTATCGCCAACAGCTTCCTCCCGCAACTTCAATAGCTCAAGCGATTGGCCGAGAAGACTTGGTTCGTCGCAACACTGGTAGGCTTCGAGACAGCAGCTCTTGTCACCGTCGGCTACTCGAGTGCCATTCATGTACACAACGACATTACCGTGGGGCGCACTCTCGTTACGTCCAAGGCCGAATCGGATTTCTGAAATTGCATGTAGAACAGACACCACACAATATCTGAGTGCTCACTATGCATCAACTATTTGGCAATTCAAGGGCCCACCAGAGGACCTAAGTATGGTTCCGGTCACCTCAATTCAATCGTCCTCTACTCAGCTCGATCACAAAGAGTAATGCCCACGATCCTCGGCCGAGACCCCTTCACTCTTCTTGCTCTTCCTAGCCTTGAGTATAAGTCCTGCATATACGAACGAGGATATGAAGGAAACGCAAAGTGCCCCTATACAAATACCGTACCCCTTGGTATAGCGCGGAGCATCTGATGCCACGAAAGTAAAAGTTGCAAGGATACCACCAGTGTTACCCATGCTTATCATCCATGCGGTCCCGATAGCTCTTTGCGAGTGACCCTGGAGGTTCATGATATACCAGCAAGCGACGCAGATCCCGGCCGAAAAGACTCCCATCGCAAACAGACACAGCGCTGCAAACTGAGCCCAGATATTATGATGTACTGTCATGAGGATTATAAGACCAATGCAGGCAAGGGTCAACCCGACCAGCACAAATGGAAGACGAAGCCGAACCAAGTCTGACAGCCAAGCACAAAGCAAGCACGCCACCAGTGCTGTAGCGAACGGGATAACGGATCGTAGTTGCGTCTGCACGACTGAGTACCCCAGATTTTTTATGATAGTGGGCGCAAAGTAAGCATACGCTGACACTGTCAGTGCCTTCATGTGTGAACCCGGATCATATCGTACTTACCATAGACCGGTACGACGACTCCTATGAAACGCATCGTCAGTGATGGTGATGGCTGATGTGAAGAGAATCGGAAACTTACCCCAGTACATGAAGGCGCCCAGAATCCGCATGGGATTGGTGAAGAACAGCCCCACTTCCTTGAGGATATCCCTAAAGCTGGGAGAAGTGTGCTCTTGCTTAGCGGTTGTGCTGGAGCTATTGTGACGCCCGATCCGGTTTTGGACGAATTGGCGTTCGTTTCGGCTCAACCAAGAAGCATCCTCCGGAAAATCCGGTATAAGAAAGAAAGCAATGCCACCCACAATAATGGTGCCTATACCCTCAAGTATAAATATCCATCTCCAATTTCTGAGGCCTCCGACTCCGTCCATTTCGGCGATGGCACTAGCAAGCAGGCCTCCAAATGCACCCGCAAAGATGAGTGAGGTCCAGAAGGTGGTAAATCGTTTCTGCGATTCCTCTTGCTTGTACCAGAAGCTAATCAAGTAGAAGCCTAGGACAGGGTCAGCTATGTCCGTTCATCTGGCATACGAGCTATTACTCACTCCCAGGGAACATGCCCGTTTCGGCCAAACCTAACAACATCCTAGTCGTAAGGAGCCCCGCGAAGTTTTTCACTGTTGATCATGAGCGCGTTGCACAACACAAGACTCGGTCTGCTCACCGAACCCTTGCGCCAGCATTGCAACCCCAAAGGCAATGGTGCACATAGACACTGATAAATATTAGATCTAACATGACTACGACAAGGGTAGATTACGCACGCCACCGGTGAGGCTTGAGTCGTTTCAGTAGGAGGTTACTTGGAATCTCGAAAATGATGTAAGGTACGAAGAACACTGCCAGAGCAATGTTGGGCTGGTCACCCTTCAAGTGCAGGTCTTTTGGTAAGCCCATGGTCAATGCATTCGAGATATTCACGCTAATTATCGATTAGATTTATCGCATCTTGTCGGCAAATTACTCACCGGTCCAGAAATGCCGTAATGTAGACCACAGTGAGAATCGGAAGCAATCGAAGATCAATTCTTCGGATGAGTTTACGTTCCTCGACGTCCGAAAGAGTCTGCTCGATAGGCTCGGAAGGACTCGTAGACAATTCGGTTCCCGTCTCCAATTGCACAGCTGTTGACATAACTATCAGACATAATATATTAGTTATCACAATTGGTCAGTACAGAACAGATACTTGCCTTCCTTCTGATTGCTCATACTGCTCATCTCCAGGGGCGAATAGTGACTGGGCAGGTTGGTTGTGCACCTACGATTCAGCGAGGGGACAGAGCATACTTAAATTGTCCGCGATCATCGTCAACCGAACATGGCGGATCAAGATAGGAAACCTTATCAAGATGAAGGGTGGGTCACACGGCCGCCATTCACGTTACGCAATAGTCGGGCTACATGAACGTTCCGCAGGGTATATGAATGGAAGATTCGGCGTGGAACAACGGCATACCAATAGCCTATAGCATGTTAGTGAACGCTGCCACAACACCTATCCTGGGGCGGGAATGTGCCACGATTACAGTACTACCGCTACGATTACAGTACTACCACTACCGGACTCACCAACTTTAAGTGGTCTTGTGTATCATTGCCAACAAACCAGCAAGCCCAAGCATTTTTGACGGCGGAAAGCTAATGCGACGGCAGTCTCAGATATATCTCTGGCACCCTCTACCAAGTTCTATCAACTCCACGACCACTGCATTGACCACCCGCTTCCTGCATCGTATGACAACCTGGCAACTATCATCAAGTGTATTCGCCTCCTAAAGAAGTCACAAGTCTAGATTCAGCCTTCAGAACCGCATAATTTTAGCTACGACTCTGGTCGTGAACGGGAGAACGGGTATGGGATCTTGCATCGAACGTTAACCTACTTCACCGCTTTTGACAGCTGCTTCTGATTCGTCTTCTTCACGGCCTGTGTGACCTACCCAATCTTATCGACAACTCAAATCTAAATCGAGAGCAAATTCACCACGATGGCGGCTAGTGTGACGCGGAACCTGGTTCCTGCCATGACTCCTCCGCCAGGGCTCGTTTCTGATTTCGTACATCCGCCAAATCACCTTCATACATTCAACATCGTTGCACAAACAGTATGTATGTGCGTTGCGGGGATTCTGTTTATCTTGAGGTGTTACGTGCGGCTTGGCTTCAGCTTTCGGCAACGTCAGTGGATACTTGAAGACTGTGAGTATACGGATGACCCGCCTCAGAACTGCATGCTGATATCGAAAAGGGATGGTGTGTTTGTCGTTTGTATGTAAACAAATCTTCGGCTCCCTTCCTACATCCGCGGCACATATGATTGGCTAACCTCCAATAGATTGGTCTTGCTCTCTATAGCTCTTTCATGGGCGTTTTGATGAACTCAAACGCTGGGATTCATCAATGGAACCTAACACAAGAACAGGCTCACCGGGTCTTCTACGTAAGACCCTTTGCGCGTGTTCATTTCCTTTGCTAACACGTCTCAGCTCTTCTGGGTTGAAAGTATCATGTACGGCCCATTCATCTTCGCGACAAAGTTCAGCATTCTCTTGATGTACCTCCGAGTTTTTGTAGCGAGACGACGATCTTGTCTTCATACGACAATCTGGATCTGTACCGTCATATCTGCTTCGTTCTATATCGCTCTTACGTTAGCCAAGATATGGCAGTGCAAGCCCATCCGGAAAGCTTACCACAAGGAGATGCCGGGTCATTGTGTGAACGTTGGACGGGTATTGCAGGTCAGCGGTTCTTTCAACACCGTCAGTGACGCGGTAATTCTGTTATTACCAGTGCAAATGATTTGGAACTTGCAGCTGGACCTGCGCAAGAAGATCGCTGTCTGGGCTGTATTGACCTTTGGAGCTGTGTCAGTTGATCATTTTACCTCTCCCTCACACAAATTGACAATGCAATCTAGTGCTCCTGTCTTCAGCGCTCTCGGCTTCTGGTGCCGTATGAAAGCCGCTGAAAGCTATGACATGACATACAACAATCCGCTCATCTTGCTCTGGGGGTACGTATACACTCGCTCTTACACCTTTCGCAAATTTCGAAGCTCCAGATTTTCATTTACCTAACCCAAAACCTTAGCTGACTGGTGTGCATCCAGCACTGCAGAGGTATCGACGGGCGTCATATGCGCCTGCCTCCCCAGCGTGTACGGACTCCTCAACGGCCGCTCTAAATCACGAAGCTCTCCGAGCACACCCTATCACGAGACATTAGCGAGCACCGACCGCTCATGCCATCGCAACGGAGATCGCATGCATGACTCATATTTCGAACTTGACGAGGAACCGAAACGGAACGAAAAGCCCAAGGTCGTCACTACCGTGCGAGCTGGAACCAGTCAAGCAGATATTGGAAGCGATTGTGACGCTATATGGATGTCCAGAAGATCGTCGTTGTCGGTTGCGGTATCCGAGAGTAGTCATGGTGGCGATGAGAGAGGTGGAGGGATTATGAAGACGGTCAGGATTGAGCAGTTCAATTCTTCTTCGCAGATATGAGGAACTTTACTGGCTCGAATACTGCAGGTGACACTGCTTGGTGACTGTTCGTTGCCGTGTGTCTGCAGTATGGTCCCCTTTTGCTGGCTTACGCCATGGCCGCAGCTTTGCTACGTCTCGTTCCGACTCGTAAGGGAACTTTCAAGCTTACACGAAGCCTGGAGTCCCTCGCACTCAAAGCAAGTTTACCACATGGTTCGCCCTGTGGATGGAAAAGTCCACCAGAAGCCCTTCACGGCCTCGAAATTTGGCCAGGGGTAGCGGCAAACTCTACAAGCCCGGTGTGAGACTTCCTGACTCACACGAAGACATTGCAGTAGCCAAGGTCGGGAGCTAGACGGATGAAAGCACGCTGGAGCCCTGTACGCGTCGCCGTCCCGAGGTAGTAGTCATGGTTGACAGTATAACTTGACGAGAGTAGAATGACTTGAACCCAATGTACGGTTTTGTCATTATAATGAGCGCACATACTGATCAAGTTCTTTGCAGCTAGACTAGGGATACCTATCATGGCGGATATGGGCCTAAGTCCGAGCTGCATCTCCGAAGGTCTATTTGACGAAGATCGTATCGGAAGGATTCCGGAGAGGTCGCATCGAACTGAAGATGGATCCTCGTGTCTTCTCAGGATACTTCAGCTTCACCAAAGCCCCCTTCGAATCAGTAAACCTGAAGGTGCATACATACCAATCACGCTTCGGTGTGCAACTCTGGTTAGTCAGCACGCCCCGGACACAATGCCTGTCCTTTCTGACATTCTGACATGTTGACCAGTATATATCAACCTGAACCGAAAGATAACATCCCAGATGTTAAACCATCCGCACATGAACAATCATGCCTGGCAAAACATACCTTATCACGGGAGCTAACCGCGGTAAGCCCTCCCTTCCCTTCTTCTCTCCATCCTCCCTGTCTATCAAATTTACCCACTAACCTCCGTCCCTCCAGGTCTCGGCCACGGTCTCTTCACCCACTACCTCGCTAAACCCCACAACACCATCATCGCAGCCGTGCGCAACATCTCCGCTGCATCCCACCTCCTCACCCTACCACATGACCCTTCGACACGCATAATCCTCGCCCAGATCGACTCAGCCTCTAAGACCGACGCTTTCGAGGCCGTAGCCCAGCTTCGCGCCCAAGGCATCACGAGCATCGATGTCGTCGTAAGTGCCGCGGGTATCATGCCCAAGCTGTATTCATTGGAAGAGCAGCCGCTCGTTGAGTTTGAGGAGCTGCTGAATGTGAATGCAAAGTCGGTGTTAGTGTTGTTTCAGGCTACGGCTGGGTTGTTGCGGAATGCGAGGGATGAGGGGAAAGGAAATCCGAAGTTCGTATTCATCAGTGGGAAAGGTGGGAGTTTGAATGAGCAGCATATGTTCAAGGGGAGTCACATTGCAGCACATGCAGCGGCGAAGGCGTTGGCGAATATGCTGGTTTTGAGGATGGGAGTCGAGAATGATTGGCTGGTTGCGGTTTGTATTAATCCTGGGTGAGTACAGTACGGCGCGCGAGATCGCAATGTTTGGAGGCATAGTGGAAGATTGACGATAATCAGATTGGTGCAGACGGATATGGGGAATGCTGGGGCCAGGGCTGCGGGTTTAGAGAAAGCATTTTTGACGCTTGAGGAGAGTAGTCGGAATACTGCGGGTATAGTAAGTAGAATCTCAAGTAGGATAAAGTGCAGAGGGAAAGTGCTGACTGCGAGACTATAGATTGATAATGCGACGAAGGAGCATTCGGGGAAATTCTTTGACGAGATGATTGGTCGAATTCATCCTTGGTAAGATGATGTTTGAACACTGCTACCAACAACATTCGCTCCTGTCTTTTTAGTCTACTGCCTACTTCTTCATGATCAATTATCATCATGTACATCGTCGAGTTCCGATCCCTTAGGATGCAATGCCAGATCGGGCCCGATACACCGGAAACATGTCAGAGGAGCAGTCGTCATCAGCTTACCCGTGTCCGTGCGCGTGATGCGCGGATTCGCGTGATGCGCTGGACCACTAAAACACTATAATTATTATAGCTAACGTGGAGCACCATCACCTGGGACACCCCATCACCTGGGACACTTTTGCTTGGCAACCACGACTTATAGATTTTAAACCTTATTAGTACTATT
>MU004553.1:0-41703 GCA_010405375.1 Lophiostoma macrostomum CBS 122681
AAAGTAACTTATAAGGCAAAGGCTTTAGTCTAAAAGAGCTAGACTGTAATTTTATAAATGGCTATAAAGAGCTAGAACTATCTATAAAGGAGTGTCCTTATATACTTCTATCCTTTATACTTCTAGACTAATTAGATTCTTTCTTGTGGAAGCAGCCCTCCTGGCCCTTGCCTTAGGCCTGCTTTCGTGACAGACGCCTGTTAGGCGCCAAGCCTCCTGTCACGTTACGTGACCTAATGACCTAATTCCTGCCCCGCATATCGTCGTCCTACGTTGATATGCCTCTCTTAAGCCTCACGATCCTGTACCTATCGTTTGCTTGGTTGAAGATATCTGCATATCTTCCTTGTGCGTAACACTTGGTAGAGTGAGTCGCTCGCCCGTGTGAGTCGCTCGCCCGTGAAGTACGTTATAAGTTTTAATTTCTAAAGAGAAAAGAACAATAAATACTATAGAAATTCTACACTGATCTAGATTTTATTAGGTATTAGTAGAGGTAGATTAGTATATAGTAAGCTATTTAGCCTAAAGTTATAGATACTAAGAATTTAGCTAGCTTTTATTCTACAGCTACTCTAATAAGGTAATGATAACGACAACGAAATATAAAAGCGGCGAGTTGGTAGAGGATTTTCATTCGCTGATAAGGCGTTGACGTTTCGTACTGCTCGACAGATTTGGTACTCCGATCCTGGCGCTTCGCTATAGCCGAGTCCCCATCATCACCCACCGCCACTCCCAAGGATGAGCTCAGAGCCTTATGCGTTTTAACCTTCACAAGAAAACATCGCCTCTTCTCCCGGGAGCAGTTAGAGCTAACATCGTGGACCTCCAGCGCTACTACATGCCACCCCTTCTCGCAAACAGCGCGTTACGACACCTCCAGCTGGCATGGAGCTGAGACCAATGGAAGATGTCTTTCTGGGAGACGATGTCGGCCCTACTATCGCTGAACACGCATCGCAATGCAACGATCTCTTTCAGAGATACATGAAGATACCTGGAATTGCACCAGACCCCACTGTGATGGACGATCAGCTGGCGCGCTTCACGCTGTGGGCATTCAACATGGATGTGTTCGGACCGCTCAACGTTTCGTTGGATTACAGACTCCGATACAGTCCAACGGTCGTGGAAATCATTCATCAGCTTCTGGACGTCATTTGTGATAGTTTAAAATCTCGTAAGTGGCTGCGGCAGCCATTCTGTGTGCCTATAGGCTGACTGATTCCCTCACGACAGTTAGGCCCATCGACGATCCACCACAGACTCCGAGCAGGAAGAAACAACGAATATCAGAACGAGGTGACGCGGAGGTTACCAAGCGAGCCCACGAAGATTCAAACGATGGGGACACTGATGAAGATCAAGCACAAAACAATATCTCGTTGATCACCTATAACATCGGAGGAACAGTAACACGGCTCTATCGTCTGTCCAACGCTATTCGAAAGTCCGCAAAGGCTAAGAGGACAGATAAGATAGAGAGATACCAGAGCGACGAGGAAGCAAACATTGCCATCGCCGAATTGCGTCTTTACACAGAGTGCTACATTCGTTTTCGATTTCCTCACGCACCAGAGGTTCTTCGTTTGGCATTGATCGAAGCTAACGCGCTGCGACTTCGCCGGTTATATTATCAGAGGTCACACCGACGACGCATTGCTTTAAGTGTCCAGCGTCCGCAGCCAAATCCAAAAAGTGTTCAGCTACCAAAAACAGAGGATAATGCACCGGCCGTACGTTTCGCCCCAATCGTGCAGCCGAAACCCAGAACCGTCGACCAAAGGCCAACCATGAATGTGGCCCCGTCAGCGCCAATAACTTATGCTACTACTGCTCGACAGACTGATGTTGGAGCTCTGTACGCCAACTCTACTGCGGAAGTTCCTCGGGCCAAGTCCGTTCTAGTAAATAACAAATTATCATTTCCTCCAATACCGACGACGGGTGAGTGCCCATACTGCGGCGTCATTGTTGAATTCAGAGGTGCCGCAAAGTCTATGATGTGGCAGTAAGCAGATCAATTCCTTCTTCAATGACACAACATCTAATTGTCTGTAGCGATCATGTCATCAAAGATCTTGAACCGTTTCTCTGTATCATTGCACACTGCATGGATTCAAACCAACAACAGCCTGGTTCATTGACATTTGAAACATCTAAAGCCTGGATGAGTCACATGCAAAACGCTCACGGGTATGCATGGGAATGCAGAGCTCCTTCTCACAAGCCGATCGTCTTTGAACAGGAAGCACAATACCAGGAGCATTCTTGCAAGGAACATGGCGTTCCCGAACTGCATGTGGGTACGCTCAGTAGTGCAGCTCGCAGACCCATTCTCGACAAGATACTGGAGTGTCCATTTGGTGACGATTTTCGTTCCCCGCCAGAGGGCGGATCAAACCCCCTCTTCTCGAGCGAGGCCTTGCATCTACACATCGCCACTCATATGAAAGAGATCGCTTTGCTTGCATTGCAGAAACTACCTAGCGATGCTCACGAAGATGCTAAGGACGTCGATAGCGACCAACCGTTAACAGATAATGGATATGGATTTGCGAATTTGCGCGGGTCCATGTACAGTGTGCTGGATGATGAAGACTTGGATTTCCAAGATGAAGTTGACGACCATAAAAACAACGACTTAGATGACCGCAATGAGGACATCAGTCCTTTCGTGGAGAGACTTGACCTGGAGGACAAAGATACCGCCGGGATGACAAAGCTTCATCGCGCAGTACAGGCCCACGATTTGCGCTCGGTCCGGTTCCTTATAGATGAGGGCGCGAATCTCCGCACTAGAGCAAATGATGGGAAGACAGCATTGCATTACGCTTCTCTGCAACCATCCAAAGGGGTCGAGATAATAAAGCTTCTGTTGAGCTACGAAGTTACAGGTATCATCAATGCACAAGATGACAACGGCCAGACGCCACTGCATTATGCCGCAGAGGAGGGCTCCAATGACGCGATAAAACTATTTGCCGACCACAATGTGGACATAAACATCGCTGACAATCATGGGTTCTCTCCATATCTCTGGGCCGTTGTCTCCGGACGATCAGACGCCGCACATCTGTTACTGGAATTGGGAGCAGATGTCAATTCCTGCAGTGCAAATGGAAAGTCTGCGCTGAGCTGGGCAGCTAGCTTGGGCTATCTATCAATCGTCAATCTGATCATGGAACATAGATCGTCCATCAGAAATGACAGACAGCTGAGTGAGGCGGCAGCAATTGGTGACCAGCGTATGGTACAATCACTCCTCGAAGTTGGTGCTTATCCACTTTTTCGCGATAGCGACGGATGGTCCGCTATACATTGGGCTGCGGAAGAGGGCCATACGAAAATTGTGAATCTATTGTTGCAGCACGGAGCCGACGTCAACGCGGTCAGTTCATATGGCAGTTCACCATTGCATTGCGCTGCCAACGGCGGACACGGTCCCATCGTAAGAAAACTCCTTCAACACGGAGCCGACCCTTTAAAGATTACATGTCATGGCTGGACGCCACTACATCATGCCGCCTATATGGGACATTCCGACGTTGTTGATTTACTTCTGAAGAATGAGACAATATTAGCCGATGCCTTCCTCCCAGATAACCATGGCTGGTCAGTCCTTCATTTGGCAGTCCTTAGTCGAGAGTTGACTACTATCCGCACATTACTATCTTTTCCAGTGATATCGGAAACTCTCAGTCAGTGCGATGAGAATGGTTTCACCGCAGAGGAGTGGCTGGACTTCCATTCCGACAGCCATGTTTACATTTCGACTAGCGATCTAGCTTTCCGCAAGTCACGGTGTTGCAGAGCGGTTACAAGACTACGGCAAGCTGTTGTCGACGGCAACATCTCCATGGTCAAGGTCATGTTGAAACAAAGAGACCCTGTCAATGGCACAGATTCGGGACGGAGGACTGCACTATACTACGCTGCCAAAATGAGCTCCGTACCTATGATGAGCCTTCTCCTGGACAGCGGCGCGGATCCTAACATCCTACCGACAGGTCGTTTGGCGTGGGAAGAATTCATTTCTGACGATTTAGTGCTATTACGGCTTCGACAAGCCGGTAACAAAATACGAAGTCCCGACCCAAAGATAGACCAGCAAATCAGACGCGCTCTCAGTGCGCAATTGACTCCCCTAGGTCGAGCAGCGGCGATAGTACGCGAAATGCCGCGCGAGGTCGACTCTCTTTTTCCAGAACCCCGGGATCAAATGGCAACTTCGCCGAGGATTGAGAATCCAACGAGAAAGGCGGAAGGACCGCATTCTCGTGCGGCAAAAATATGGAAACGCTTGCGAGGTCAGTGACCTATTAAGGCGAACGTCCCGGAAGACAACATAGCATGTTACAACTATTGTTTTCCACATCGTTTCATGTGCACCACTATACCAGCACTTGAAGGTTTTCAGGGTAACTCCGACCAGTTTCTTTTCCTGTTTGTCATCTAGGCGATTGAAGGAATTAGTTGTTTCAGACGACGGCCAAGATCTTCGTTTCGACATTGCGATACGTACTCTGAGGGGTGTCACCCAGGATCACGCAGACCAACGAAGCCTTTTGGCCGAACTCCTATCTTATGGCATGCAGTACTCTCTTCAAGTCTGCTACCATACATACTTATCTGCCTCCTTGCTTCCGATCACTGATCACACGTTCACTTCCATACCTCCTCCCGCACCCAAGAACTGCCACCCAGCCACCCATTCCACTACCAAATCCACCTCTCACAAACCCTCCCAGCACACTGGACCTTTAATCATCCGATCCCTAAGCGAGCCCTTCAAATGTTCTCAGCTGCAGCCCGAGCCCGAACCTTCGCCGCAATTGGCGCCGCGCAATATATATCATTTGACACTTGGGCTCTTAGAGATGGTGGCGTGTCCCAGTACCAAGATTAGATATAGTACCTTGCATTCTGCAGGCCTTGTATGAAACGCTCTCGCTCTCGGTTGCGGAAGTGGGGTGGGCGTGCAAGTGACCAAGTCGATCTATCATGCTTTCAAACTTTGGAAGGACACGACGTACGACGGATCGCAGTCGAAGATGCGACATGCCATTCGATGGAAGGTGGAGATCACAGCGAGGCGAGCGGTCTGCGATACTTCGCTGTCAAGTTCTCACTGGTACGAGTGTCCGATCGACCGTTCATCAGCCTCACAATCAAATTGTAAATATCACTCATACCAAGGTACGGGTACATGCCACCATCTCCTTCAACCCCGCCCGTGATGCGCAGCCTCAAAATCGCAGCCCAGCCCACCTGCCATCCGTGCAATGCGGCTCAAGCAGAAAAAGTGCTTATCCCATCTGACCACATCTCGATATGAGCGAGTAGATTGCGCACCCCGGGCCACACGTTGTAGCACCCTGCAAGTAAGCTACGATAACACAACGGCCTCCGTGCTGACTACGCGATAGGCGGACTTTGGGCTGAAGACTTCAGCTAAGGCGGTGCGACCACACTTTTCTCACGCCGAGCCTGATGTCCAGGAACGTACATGGGTTCCGCGTATGTAAGCTGCAGCTTGGTGCGACCTGCTGTGCTTGGAAGAGGTTAATTATAGAAAGGCAGCCATACTTTCCAAGGTTGCTTTTCGCGATGCGGGCGATGCTATTCATGCACCCCAGCGTACGCTAGTCGATGTCATCTTCAATCGCTAGACTTGTGAACCGACGTGATGAATTTCGGATTGAGACTATTGTTGGTAGATTCAGCCGCCGGGCGCCTAACGATTGCTGTTGATCGGCCGCACGTGGATGACGGGGAGCACCCCGCGCAGCGGTTGAGCGTTGGCCGAGTTGCCTGTTGGGGATGAGGGGTAGAGCATCGTAGCAGGCCATGTATCAGCCATAATTGCTTGATATGGTACCTTCCAAGGTTGTAATGCGAGGCACTGCGTAATACTGATCCCTTCAACTTGCCCATTCGGACAACCCAGCAAACCAGCGTTAATCAAAACGTACGCATGACGAGAACAGTGGATGCAGGTATGCTCCACATCACATCTTCGCTATCGATATCCCCTCCCTTCGAGGATAAGCAAGCCTATCGCGCAAACACCGAGGGACAGGCCACGGCGCTTGCGGCCGCCTCCGTGAACATGAATGACCTGCTGACCGTTTCTGCGACCCATAGGGCGACGGCCCGGATTGGTCTTGCAGCAATCACAGCTGTCGGCCGGGACCGAAGAATGGAGACTGTGCCATCAAGGGAGTTGGGGATGACGCTCCTGTGACCTGCTCCCAGCCTTCTCAATTCCCACGCATGATGTTGAGAGTCGTGAACGCGACACTTCCAAGATGGGTTGCGGGGTAAAAGCGGGTTCCAGTGGAGAGGTTGGGATGTTGGTTGGCGAGGCGTCGTCATGGTCTCCTGCAAGATGAGCACGCACCGATGGCTTGACGGCTGGGCGTTTCGAAACAAGGGCCCGGCTGGATTGGTCGGCCCGCGCATGAACGGCTCAACGCCGCCGTGCGAACCGCTGGGAGACCAGAGACATCGCGTGGATAGCGCCATCCCTGCAAAGGCGGACATGCAGGCGGTGGATGCCCGTTTTCGGGACAAGTGTCCAAGCACTCCAGGTGGTTAGGTCGCTGCGCGGTGGTAACGCGAGTCGTACAAAGTGATGCATCGCGCATCCTCGGAACGGCCCTTGGAATGGACATGTCACTCGAGGTCATCTGCAATGCGGTCATGGCCAGATGTCGTCGCACAGCAATGCTTGGATGAGAGAGCATAACCTCGGAGGAGTATCTCTAATTGTCAAATCAGCATTCAGCCGGGCGACGAATTGCCGGCAGAAGCACTGCACCTCCAAGTCTGGGCCAGACAGATGCTCACTCAGCTCGTGACACCCTTCTGGCACAAAAGGCCCAAATCCGTAGGCGATGGTGTCCTGCCCAGCGGGTTGTGCGACTGCACTGGTGCGACCCCAAGCGCCGTTCGCCCGTCCCAAAGACTGACTCTTGACCATCTGGGGGGGGGCCATTTGGAAAGCAGGAACAGCTTCACATGCATACAGACCCAGACACTGTTGCCTAGAGATGTAAGGGACGTGTGCGAGATATCGCTCCAGTACAGCTTCGCGCGCGTCCATTGGCGCAAATCGCTCGATATTCGAACGCCTCTTAATATCCCATTCTCGGTTCAGGGAATGCCTGTGTTAGCTCAGCCGTTGTACCAAAAGTCCTTCTAGAGTCATGGTAAGGACGACTCTGTCTGCCTTGGAGTTCTCACCTGAGCGCGTCCTTGGACCCCGAAAACATTGCCCGAGTAGTCCGTACGAAGATAGAACATGAGGATGGTCCTGATGACTGAGATTGGTGAGCGCGACGCAAGGCTGAGAAGCCGTCAGACCAACCGCGAGATTGATGCCCGTCGGGTTACCGACAACATGGGATATCTCACGACACCACTACCACTTCCCAATAGCCCCGTGAGCCAATAACCTTGCATGCCGGCCAACAACGTGCCTGCAGAATGTCTCTCCTCTCGGTCCCCATTTCTCGTGCTCCACGGCGGTAGATTAATGTCGCAAATGGCAGCACCAACGGAGTGGAGGCTTGGGCCGCGTTGGAGGCCGCCGACAAGCCTCAATCCTCCCGCGCTTGCATCGCTCGCTGCCTCTCGTCAGCCGCCGAGCTGCAAAAGCAAAAAAGAATCGCTGTTTGCTTTTCTACGCGGCCTTCCATGCAGAGCGCGCGTAATAAGGCTGAAGAGCGTGTTTGCTGCTGAAGAGGCGCAGCAGCGACCAATGGTGCGCTGAACATGGGCCTGCAAGCGCCGGTTGGCTTGTGACGAAATTTTGGTGACTGTGATAGCACGGCATTGGGGGCGACTCCCAACCTTCCAAACCGCGCCGTAGCGTTTGGGCTTTGGGGGTTCTAGTCCGCCAGGAAGAAGAGGGTGTGGTGGGACGAAATATCGAGTGTGGGAAAAACAAGTTGCGGACATCAAGCCTGAGACCAATGTGAGGTACGATCCTCGCAGCCCGGTTTCACAAGCCATGTGGGAGGACAGGGGCAGACGCAGCGTGCCGGCTCAGGATGGAAAGGTGTATCATCACAAAAAGCACAGATAATTGCAGGCAGAGGAGTGACAATGAAGCAACAAGCTAATCATATTGATAAGTGGTATAAGCCATGTTTGGACCCCGAGGTCGCCATGAGTGCAACTCATATCTAAACGTACCAAAAGACAAAAAATCATTCTGAAGCCAGCCCAGACATGAACCAAACCGTGTAGAAATGTGACCGAATGAAAGGGGGATATCGCAATGAAAACTTTTCCTGTGACCCGCCCAATGCAGTATCCCTCGATCGTCCATCTAGTAGTACAGTTTGATCGTCCTGAACGAAAATGCAAGATTACAATTAAACCAGAAATGAATGCACGGGGTATCTCGCAATAAGAGCAAGGAGTGCAAAACAAACAAAGCAACCCAAAGGTAGCAAAAATCAGACCGACCCAAACCAAACACCTGCGCAAAGCCGTCTAGGCAGTGGGGTAGCGAAGGATCTCATCGCAATTCGCATCGAAACGCATGCTCCATAGGCGCATGCCAGTCATCAACTTCTCCGTCTTTTCCAGCTGGCGGTCTCTCCCAAAAATGGAGTCGACGAATTCACAGCCACTGTTCTTGCCCATCGCAACGGGCTTCTTCTCGCCGCTCTCCTTCTTAGCGGCTTTCCACATGAAATCTTCACACACTTTCAACAACTTGGCAAAGCGAATCCAGAGACGCTCGCCACTCTCCAAAAAGTCCTCGACCATCTCGCGGCTCTCGGTCGTGCGGATCTTGGGCATGATTTCTTCGGCCTTCTTGACTTTGCCGGCAAGCTGGATGAGGAGGAGCCAGAGCTCTCCAGCCATCTCAGCAAGGGGCGTGGCCGGCCCGTAGTGGTAGACAGTCCAGTCGTAGATCCACTTGCCGAGCGAGTTCGCATCAAAGACGCTGCCCAACAGCATAATGGGCTCTTCGGTGGGGTCCCAGTTCTTGTAAGAGTAGCCTGCGGGAATGCCGGCGCGGCGGGCGTCTTCTTCGGTGGCCTTGGGAGCAGCCTTCGCAGTGGAAGGTCGCTTCGGGGTTGCTGGCTGAGGCCGACTCGAGTGAGACGCGCGTCGTGGACGGCTGGACTTGTGCTCTGCATCGGTGTAGATGGGGACCTGATCGTAGTAATAGTGATCAGTATACCCGTACGCGTCGTGCCGTTGATACTGTTCGTACGGCGGCGGCGGGTTATTGTAGACGTAATCGTAGTAACCATCCTCGTCGAAGACGACCCTGGTGTGCACGTATTTCGCCTTTTGCTTCGACTGACTGTGCTTCCTCTCGCGATGGGAGCGCTTGAGAGGCGTGGCATCCGAGTCGTGCCGGTGCCGGCTAGGCCGAACATAATCGAAACCACCACTTACATAGTCGGGCGCACGCTGCGGCGTCGCATAGTGTCGCGGAGACGAGTACTCGCTGAAGTGATGAGACGCGCCGCGAGGCGACGCGTACGTCGAGTACTGTGGCGGAACCGCCTGGGAGGCTCGTCGGTGGTGGCCAGAGACCTTGGGCGAGGCGCGCGGCGACGGCGTCGCGGTCTGCCCCGAGTAGCGGGGAGAGTAGTAGTTGGGAGGCGGCGTGGTGCCGTGGTGAGGAGGGTACTCGAAGGGCATGTAGCCCGGCGGAGGCGTGGGATAGTGAGGAGCGTAGTTCATGTTCGCGGTCGGTGTTGGTGTCACGTTCTGCAGCGGCGGGCGCTGGGTGTCGTGGAGGGGGCCTCAGGGAAGATATAGTGGGAGCGACAGAGTGGAGGAGTCAGGCCGGCGCCTGTTCACCTTGGCCAGACCAAACCTTCGAGTTGGGGTCGTCGCGCGCGATCCAGAGATGGGGTGGTACAGCGTACGGAGGGAGGAGCAGCAGAGGAGGGGAGGAGGACTTCTTGCTGTTCGCTGTGCATTGAGAAATATTCGCTGGTGCTACGGGCTTCTAGAGGGATCCAGGGCGGGATCCGGAGTGACGTGTGGTGGGCGTGGATGCTTCGTAATGATGGTGAATGTTCTTCGTCGAGTTCGAAGGCTCAGCAGGCGGGCGGGCAGCGGCGGGCGAGGGTTGGTTATGAAGTGCAGCAGCGGCGCTTGGCCCTGGCCTGCTCCAGGGCTCGTCCGCGCACGGCAGAAAGCGAAGGCCTGCCTAGCGCAGCAGCCACACCCCCTGCGAATTAGCCCTTTCACCGACTTGCAGTCTTGCACGCGGGCCCCTGACCCCCCGATCGCATTCCTAATCTACGGGTCAGACTAGCAAGAGTCACTGCTCGACGGCGCTGGAACCCCCCGGCTGCGCCCACGCCTCGCCTAGTGCCCAGTACCTGCTACCCTACCGCGGCGCCCGCTGCCCTCGTCGCTGGGTGACTCGCCCGTCGACCACTGCGAATTATGAGTCTCGCTCGACATCAGATGACGGCGACATTCACTGCTCGCCCTCGCCTTCTCGCTGGTGCCTGGCCAGCACTGGGGGCGAGAGCCTCGTCGCGTACTGTGTCATCTACACCTCCCTTCCTTGCCCTGCTCTGCTATGGGTCGGTATGGGTAATATTGGAAACATATTCAGGCCTTTTTATATACCCACGACCCTGGACCGCTCACTGGCGCATCCATGCCGGGCGTGAGAGCCTCTGGATTCCGCACAACGGTCCGCCAGCGTAAGCAGACGATGGCACTCTTGTCCTCCCGTCCCCCTTTCCTGTGCCACGCTTGGGCAACGCGCTCGCTGTCGGCCGCCGACTCAGCTGCGGACGTTTCGTGCGCGTTTGCTCGGTTTTGATAATGCAGACGACAGCGAGTCTCCCTGTGGACTTGCTGTGGGCGCGCTCCACTTTTCGTATGTACCACTGCCCCTCTTCATATGTCACTGGCGATCCCAGACGACAGCTCTCCAGTGCTTTCGTATCCTGCACCGGAGCAGCTGGCGATAATGCACCATACGGCCCACCTTCCTGCGCGCAGAGCAGGACGCGCCATCTGGCACTGGCGTACCCTTCGCCCATGTGGGAGTTTGGTGCGGCGCCCAGTCCTCTCAGCAACTGTCAGTCGTCGACTTGTCGGCGGATATCCACTGGCGCGCAATTCCCAGCTTCCATCGCACCTTCAGCTTCGCGGCATCGTCCCCAGAACCACTCGCCTCGTCTTTAGCTGCGAGCCCGTCGTCGCGGCAGACGGCAGCCTCTCTGGAATTGCTCCCGTCGTGGGCTTTGGGACGACGGGCTCTGTCCACTCAACGGCGGTGCTCGCGTGCAGCACGGACAGGTGCTGGGAGGGCCCTGCTACCGTTGCGCTGAGCCGCACTCTGTTTCTGCTGCCCGCGCGGAGCCTCTGATGCTCCTCTCGTTTGGCAGACGGTATGGCCGCCCAGCAATCTCCGCGTGAAAATTTTTCGTCGTTAATGTCTCAGAGTCACAGTACTTTCAGCAGTCACTGCGTGGATATGCTGTCCATTCCTTTACCGCAACTCTGCACTGTACACCTTCCCGTCGCCCACGTCTTGCAAATGGTCTCTCTAGGCCGGTTTGTATGGATGACGAAGGCCCACTGCTGCATCCATCGCGCCGCGACGCAGCGCTGATTCGACCGCGCCCAACGAACAACGCACCAAACCTCACCGTGGCATGGATGCGATCTTCCCGCTTGCAGCGAAGCCATCCCCGAAGCAGCAATACTGCACCGCAGACCCAAGATGACTGGCTGATACGGAACGCCACCAGCCGCGCTCTGCATGAGGGCTGCAGTCTGGGCGCACGCTGTTCTTGTTTCTGCCGTCAGGCTACCCCCTTGTAATCTCTACGAAATCTTGGCACACAATCATTTTGAATTTTGGATAACATTTGGCAGCCCCTATTGGCCTTGACTCGCAGCTAATCCCTGTGGCGGTCGCCGGCACGGCTTCCTTACGACGCGCACGATACAAATTTCGAGGTTGAACTGCCCCTCCGCTATCAAGGCCAACACATCCTGCGCATCCCTCTGCGCGCTGTGTTTCTTGTCTCTCAGGCGCCAGTTTGCTCCACCTGCTGCCATTCTCAGCACTGGCAGACACCGGCCCATGTGGTGACGCACCCAGCTACGGGTCCGCGCAGCATCGCCAGCCCTAGAAGAGGACCGCAGCTCTGCGAGACGTCCGGGAGGCCACGTTGGCGCGCACACGATTGCAGTGCTGGCTGAGCATGCGAGCCCTCCCTAGCTGCATATCGCTGCGAGTCCCAAAATATTTTCTGTCATCTCATCTCATTCGTGAGATTATCCATGCGCCTTTGCAATATCTGTGGCGGTGCACTTTCGGCGTTAGCGCTAGCGTCGATCATGTGATCGCTTTACAAATTGCCCTTTGGGGCTGCGGATTGGTGAGACGGCGACAAATTTCGTGTGGCGAGCACCGCCTCAAACAACGGACGGACTGTCGCAGACCAACCGACCTCCGGACGCCATCCGGCCATAAGAGTACGACGTCCGACCTCAAATCATCATTTGCGTTTCGGTGTCCCCGAATGAATTCGTGCGATGAGTCCGCGATGTCGCCGCCTCTTGCAGAAACAGTCACACTCCAAACGAAACTCTTGACGCGCAACTGCTTCGTCACAGAGCAACGACGGGCGGCGAAACAGCAGTTAAGCGAGCGCAAGGCTGCGGCCTCCCCAGATTGCCCCTCGGGCTCTGATCCCAAGACCCTTTTCGTGAGCAAAACGTCTGAGGTTTGGCCAGCTGATCATATTAGTTGCAGAACACACGGCGAATTGCATCCATCATCCTTGGAGCTTGAGGTAAACGGATACAGCTGAGGCCGGTCGTTGCTGTGCACATATATGAAAGAAGAGTCATCGCCTATGACTCATTTTTGTAGTTGCAATGCAGCTCTAGTCGCATGCAATGAGACCGGCCTGTCCTAGAAGACTGACCACAAAGCAAGTGAGATGGGTATATTGCGTCACAACAATGCATTATTTTCTTCTGCGGAACATGTTCAGGGATCAATCCTGCATCGTGCATTGAGGCTCTGATATGGGCAAATCTGTGCTTCTGGGTCTCATTCAGGATCAACGCTGACATCAAACGTTCAGCACTCGTCTCCCCTATCAACGCAGTGGCAAATTCTAATATTCACGCTATTTTCTTGCTTTTCCTTCGACCTATCGCTTTCGCAGGGGACTGTCCCTAGTAACCCGCGTTGCAAAACGAACTTCATACTGCTAACTAACTTCACCGACTCGAACGGCTTACTCCTTGACGACCAGGAGTCCGACCGGAGACTCCTCTGATAGGTTCTGCCACCTGCTCCATGCGCCGCCTGATCCTCGATACCTGGTCTTTTTTGTCTCGACCTGGACCCTTACTTCACCGCTCGACCATTGTTATCGCTGTTGCCTAAACTTTCTTTTGACGATAAAGATACTACCGCGGGCGCGACGAAGGGATCGCGATCTCAGGGGTCTCTAGACGGGTGCCGCGTAGGACCATGGTGTAGGCAACAGTGTCGCGAATCAGCGCACGTGCTCACGTGGGTGGGCGCGTGAGGCTACGGAGAGGGTATGACTCCGATGAGCACAGTCCATGGACTTGTATCCAAGTGGTAAGCTATACGCGTTCTCTAGGCTTTGGTCGAACGTTACATGTTTTGTCCTTGGACGGAAAAGAGATGATCTGGTAGGCCCAGCTACCTGGGTAGGACATTGGAAAGCACGAAATGGTGGCGCACCTTACTCGCCGAATTGCAGTCGCGCAATCCCGCGTGCGTTATTCTATCATGAACACATGTTCGTTAACTCGGGCACTTATCGTACGTGCGTACACCAGTCCGTGAATTCCCGTCCCGTCGCAAGAACATTCGGCACTCCAGCGCTCTCTTGGCTCGGCATGTTTTAGTCTACCTCCCTCCCGCTCGTCATCATGTCCATGTCCGTGTCCGCAACTTTCCTTCCCAAAGCGGACAGTTTAGGGAATGCAGAATGAAGAGACGGTGTTTCAGTTTGCGCTGCGAGCGTGTGCTGTGTGGCTGCTTATTGTACTACCTACAGCTTACATGTCAGTCGTCTTACCCACCTATACAGTAGATGGTGATGGGGTGTTGGACAATGGAAGTTAGGTGAGGTCTCGGTTCTCGGATCGAAGAGTCGCATGGGGTGTCGGGCTCGTCGGGGTACCTGGGTACCTGCATGATCTGAGATAAGCTTATTTTTCGGGGACTTTGGCGGCGATGCAGGTCGGGCAAGCCACGTGTGTGAGGTGCAGGTGTCCAGGTGATTTGAGGACGGGGTACCGGGTGCTTGGGTTAGGATAGGGTGCTCAAGTACGGATGGGGTGCGCGTTCGGGGAAGGTGGTGAGTGACACGATGTAGGTGGGTGTGGCGTACCTGTGTGATAGCGGTTCGGTGTAGCTATGCCGACTTTGTAGTTGTTCTAATCAGGTATCGAGATGTCCGAGAAATCTTTGATTCAGTCTCTGAGATCTGGAGAGACTACAGTAGACTCTGTAATGTCGCTCTTTGACTGCTTGGCTTCCTGAAATCATGTGGAAGCGAAACTTGTGGTCTTAAAGAAGCCGTGCTAGATGTTGGACGGAAAATGTAAAGTAATAGTCATTGATTAATCTGAGGCGGATGATGACTATATAGGCCGCCTGGCGGCCGACTAACAGTAACCCGCTGGCTACTTCCAACACGACTGGATGCATTCGATTGGGCTGTCCGGCAAACGGGTTCGGGACGCGGACAGTTCCCAGTCAATCCAACCACAGTATTTACACCAATAAAATCCTCGATCGTTTTTGGAACAGCATACTTATCACTGTGTCCACCACGCACACACCTAAGCGGCGATATACGCCTGGTGCGAGACACTCCATCACAAGCCCATGGCTCGTTATGTCGTCCGCCTCATTTATGAATAGCCATATACACTCAACACGGCTAGGAGGGTCGGCCTCGTTCACGTCTAGGAAGGCGTGACCGTTAGTGATGGCGTAGCAACACCGTTCCTCCGTTGGCGCATGGCCAGCCTTAAGTAGCGAGGGTCTTCAAATTGTAACTCTCATAAGGATCAAGCTCTACTGCTTCTGGCTCTATGTCAAACTCCTTTATCTCTGCTCTCTTCAGTTCGTACGATGTGACCGAGCCGTTGAGTCGCAGTGCGCCAAAGGGTGCGCCAGCTTTAACGCAGACGGGATTCGATGGGAGCAAAAATTCGGGCTTGCGGACGGTGGAATGATGCCGGCCATTTGCCATGTAGATTTGCCCATCCCAACAGGCCCAGCTCCAAGAGGGCGCTATGATGCTTAGTATTAATTCTCGCTGCAGCAGGGTCACTGACATGCCATGAGCTTACCTCTCGCTATTGTCGATATCCTCGAATCCGCGGAAGGCCACCACTTGAGCTGCGTGGACACTCCATCCAGGAGCAATCCAGCATGATATCCTACAGTATCGATCTTATACTGAGACTGACCCGAACGAGCAAGGAATTCCCAGGTTGCTTGTCCCAGTCCATCGATTGCTGCCAGCTTGTCGCTTCCCTTGGTCAGTTGACGATCCATATATGCCTGAATAATGCGTCCCAATGCTGCACAATTTTTCCCTTCCCGTCGTGTTCATGCATCACTCGTTGAAGACGGCCTATGATTTTCTCTTGACGTGAACCTCAAGCGTGATTGCGTTCCGAAAACATGTGGTCATTCGATGAAGCGAGTTCCGGTGCCTCGAGTCCGTCCTGATGTTTGCTTTTCCTGCTCGCGTTGGGTTGATGAGGCTCGCACCGGACTCATGATAATCGTACTTGAAGTCTGGTGTATAGAGATTCGCTGTCAGCACTCTTACTTGCCTTTTCTCAAGTTTATCATCCCACCTGTTCCTCTCTGCACGCTTCTGACTCGGCAGGAGAGCTATGCACTGTAATAGACACCATGAACAAGAGTGCGACGAGTCTCGTAGATCTGCGAACGAGCTCCTGTGTTGACAGCTTCTCTCCGAGTAGTCCCACTCTGACTTCTTACTTATGTAAAAAGGGTTCTCGGCATAAAGTGGCATGTCCCTTTGCTGGAGCAGGAAGTCGAGACTCAACTGGCGACAGTACTGGCAGAGTCCTGGCGACCTGGAAGGGCCACTGGCGTGGATACCTGCATCTTGCGAGATGTCGAGCAGCTCGATTGAGTCCACGAGAGGTGTCCGAGTCGAAGACATTGGACATGTTCATGTAAAGTGAGAGGATAATCGATAATCTGCCTGGAAACAAATGAAAAAAAAAGGCAAACAGGCTGCATTAGGCGCGAAGGCGGGGTCAAAGCGTATGCAAAATATGGCTCACAAGGCTGAGGCGCTAAGGCACTAACACCTAAGGTACGTACATAAAAAATCTAACAGCTTATTAGATAGGCTATTAATACTAAAGTACTAAGCAAGGTAGATAACTAGAGCATTATACGCATTTCTAAGTATACTTGTTAAATATTAATGCTTATAGAGCTAGAGAACATGGTATGTCGTCCACGGGTGGGATAATTCATTCTAGCTGAGGTTTTCAAACTATAATGTAGCTGTTTCAGGTGTCCACTGAATGTTTTAGCCGTCAAAATACGGAAACGTAGTCTAGAATGAGCACGATCTTGAGGAAGACGGTAAATCTTACAGTAGATACTACTGACATTCTTAGGCCAGAGTCTGGAGTTGGAGACTACTCAAAGACCGTACTTTACGCACGATCGGATATTTGACGTTTCTCACTAACTCGAATGCGTCTCCGTTTATCGTCCCAATGTCCACAATATCAAATTGGGATAACCCCATGAGTGCTTCATCTATCTTCTCCTTCCTTGACCTCAAGATCTTTCTCCCGGACATACGTAGCCTCCAGTCCCATTTTCGTTGTCCTTTGGGATCATCTAGTTGTGTGCTGTTCCGTCGCGATATTACGATATGCTGAGTAGATCTGGGAATCTTCGCAAACTTCCCCTTCACCAGATTGTATACCAGTGTTCGCTCTTTGAATGGCCATATGATGGTGTCTAGAGCCACTGTGGCTAGGAACTTGGAACCAGGGATAACTTGAGTCTTTTCCAGTAGCACTATTGCCCCTCTAGGATTCCCAGTACGGAAAGCCCACCACAGAGGTGTATGACCTTCACGATCTGGGATGCTCGGATTGGCTCGTGCTGCAAGTAGAAGCTCAATACCTTCCGTCGATTCGGCTGCGACTGCAGAGTAAGACAAAGGAGTGCGCCCTACCGCATCTCGGAAATCAACATTTGCTCCGGCTGCAATGTGACAGCCGATATTCCAAGTTGGTCTGCTCGCGACGTAACATAGTGGAGTCTGTCCTCGATAGTCCGTAAAATTGATTCCGAAATTGAATCTCGAGACGAGTAGATCTATCATTTCCGCCGTGTGTGCATAGAACAGTGGAGTTCGACCGTACGCATCCAAACGGCCGTAGTTGATCCGATGTATGCAGGTCGATATTAAGAAGTCAACAAGCTCCATATCTCCGATTTCCACTGCTCTATGTAATGGCGTCTTTTCCCATATATCTTGTAACACTGGCTCGCTTTCAGCCTTGTGTAATATTGACTTTAGGATGTCGAAATTCTGTTCGAGCAGCGCCTTACGGAAGAGTCTCCACCCGAATTTGTTGCGCGTCTCAATCGAACCAAGAGAATACTGCATAAATGTTTGGAAAACCTGGGTATTGCTCCGCTGGACTGATTGACAGATTGCCGTCGCAAGACCATCCTTTGGGTTCAAATGAACTTCAGGAAACGTCAATAGTTGTTCAATTACCTTTTTCAATCCATTTTCGGCTGCAAGGATCAATGGAGTAACTCCGGAACAATCGCACAGGCACACATCGCTTCTTCCATCTCTCAGAAGCTCCAGAGCAATCGTTTCCTCGTGTTTGGAGATCGCCACAAGGAAGGCACTCCGTCCAGAGTTATCAGTTATATTGGGGTCCACGCGATCATCAGCTAGTAATGACTGTACGATCGAAAGATTGCCCAAGGATGCGGCACGTCTCAAAGGTCTCTGATGATAGACCGACCCCAATACCGAAGAGAGCTAGGGCCATCATTCTGTGGAAATGTGAAGGGTCCGAGCGTCGGTGAGGCTAGGAGCGTATCCACGACATCAGAATGACCCATAGTAATAGCAATGTACAGCGGAGTTACTTCATCCCTATCACTGATATTTGGATCCACTTGGTGGACTTGAAGTAACAGCCTCGAGGTAGCATCTTTACCGTTGCCTGCGGCGTACCATAGCGCAGTCCTGCCCTGAAGGTCTCGAGAGTGCGGAGATTGGCCTTCGCTAATCAACGAGTTCATGAGCTTGATCATTCCGAGGAAAGCTGTGAGGTGTATCCCCAAAACATTTCGGATGAAGCTGCCTTTCTTCACATCCGATTTTTCGTGTTTTGAAAACAGCTTTCGACCCACACGAGATGCTAGAGCTGTGTCCCGAAGGAATTGCGCGCCATGCCAGTCCGAGTTTTTAGCTTCGCGGCCATGAGACCCCCAAAAAAGAGCGGCGTATTTATACAATGGAGCAAACCGCGAGTGTGGGACTGTATTCTTAAAGCAATCGTACGAGAGGTAGGTCGCACATGCTATGATGATATCATCGTGAGCGCGAGGGAACCAGGTACTGCCCTCAAAATATTCTTGCGCTGTGTAATGGACGAGCCTAACGACATTGGAATTTTTGTCGATGGAGATCAAGCCCGCACAAACGGAGTCGAGGTCATCGACATCCGGCAGAAAATCTGCATCCAGATTCGAAGTCCGCGGCTCCACCGCGACAGCTTCTATTAACTCGAGTGTCGATAATGGTCTCTTCGCATGAATAACCCAAGTTAATATCTTTCTTGCAAGTAATCTCTCTTCTTCTGTCTGTGCGTCAATTCTACGCATAGCTTCGTCATACGTCTGGTTGATACCCCGTGGGAGTCTCTGGAGAGCTCGCTTCAGGCCACCAACAGTGGTTTGACCTTTTAAAGTCTCCATATGTAGCCGAGCCATGAGGAACCTGTTCAAGGTCAGACAGATTTCTGTATCGTGATACTAATCAAATCTCACATTCCCTGCGTAGCTTGTGATACTGCCTTTCGCACAAGATCTCTTATGCCAGCGTGCTTGGTTACGTTCTTGCGAAGCAAACTCATGTTTCCCTCAACGTACATGTCGACATCCTCTTCATACGCTTCGATCTCTTTCCACACATACCCCTGAAATAGAGAGGTGATTTCAGTTATCTTTCGAGATGTCGCCATTAGATTGAAAGGGGCACTGCCATGAAGACTGAAAAGTTTCGACAGCAGGCTGCTCAGATCTGAATGGTTTGTGATATGATACTCGTCGAGAGCGTCCATGACGACGAACACCTGCTTGAAGCTTTGAATAGCAGCTTGAAGAGCCGCAACATGATGCTCCAATGAGATCCGCTGCTTCCCACTATTGGAGGAGGCGAACAGGGCTTGCACTTCAGCCGGGATGTCGCCATGGGTTTCGACCAGCTGTCGGGTGAGACTTCCTACAAGCTCATGAAGTATTTGATCTTGTTGTGGCTGATAGCTGAAATACAGATACGCAACACCAATGGTGGGTTCATCCTTGAACTTTGCCTTCAAGTGCTCTATGACGATGGAAGCAATGATAGTTTTGCCCGCACCTGGAATACCCGGGCAAAGCATGATTTGGCCCGGCTGTATCCATTCCTGAAACTCTGGACAGTTCAGAAACCATTCTCCTGTCCCCGGTTGCCTCTTAGCCAGAACGTCTTGATGCTGTGAGACATGGTCTAGCTGGGATAGGAATTTCAGGATGCGTTGGTGTTCAAAATCCTTCACTTGAGCATCCTGGCGATTGTGAAGGCGAGCAATTCCATTGTTGATTTCGGCTGTCTTGGTTTTGATGTTGGCCAAGTTGCCTTTAATCTCCGTCGTGTCGGTTTTGATGATAGCCGTATTGGTTTTAGTATCGGCCATGTCGGTCTTGATGTCGAAAGTAGCATCGCTGTGGTGACGTTAGATTTCTTGGGCAGAGGAGTTAAGCCAGAAAGATAGGCATGGAATGATACTAGAGCCTTCCAGGTCTATAATCCCGTAAGTGTGTGGGGCTGGTCAGTACTTGTTGTTGAAAACGTACCACCATTTCGGATCGAAAAGGTCAAAACAAGAAGCCCAAAAACAGCACTTACTTAGTGATGCACTGCAAGAACGTGTGGAACGCGGTCATATGTAGGTTCAAACGGTGTCGGAACTCCTCAACCCCCTCCTGATCCCACCGGAACTTTTTCCAAGCGACACGGAACTTTCCACTTTTACTCCCTGCAGAGTCCAACGCTTGGAATTGCAGCAACTTCGTCTCCAACTCTTTGAGCATGGCCTGACAGGCCTTTGATATCTGCTCCAGCTCTTGTTTGCGTCTGTCAGCCACCCCATCGCCAATGTTGTCGATCAAGTCCTCGATATCTTGTAGAATGGAGGACAGAGTTCTCACGTCTTGAGATACCGCGCTGTATTGGCCCGGGGCTCCTACGAGCTGCTTCCGAAGGGTGTTCGCGAGATGGAGAACGGTGATGAAGTCACCAACGCTTAAACCGAAACTCATAGTGTTGGTTTTGTTCCGTGAGTACTGTAACAAGAAGCTGGTTTCGATTGAGGAATACTCAACGCCCACATACGCCTCGCACCCAGCAGGCTTTATCGGGCTTCGTTAAACCCTGCAATGATACCCATATAGTGTATAACGACGTCAGACGAAGGTGCTTAGAACTTTCTCCGCTGATTACCAGCTTATTCGTATGCTAGCGATGCTTCGTCGTACCCGAACCCCACCTGCATATGTCCAGGCAAGGCTGAACGAATCCGGCTGATCGCGGTGTAGACCTTCCGATATATCGACTACGTGAAGTCGTCGGACTTATTGCGGGAGCAGTGGAGTAAGTAGTTAAACAAGTGTACGACGAAACCGCTGGCGAAAGTGAAGGTTGAGGTGTCGTGGGAAGGAAGACACCAGGCTGAAGAGCGCCACGGCAGCTGAAGAACGCCGCGGCAGCTGCAGCCTGCCAAATGCGCCTCGCTACCTGCTATCGATAAACGACAGGCCCGGAGACGGAATCAGCGGAAACAAGGGAGAAAATATCGATGAGCCTCCCCGTAAGTATGGCAGATGACCACTTGACGTTGGGAGACAAAGCTCCTACACTGATTGACCTTTTTGTCTTATATGGAGGGATAGAATACATTACCACCTTCTCATATCTAGGACTTGAAACGGTCTCTTCCTGGTACTTTGCAATAGAACAACACGAGTTCAGCCTCCCTTAACGGCCAAAATATTACGTACTAATCCGTAATGTATTCCTACCCTGCTCACGGCAGATCCCCGCTCAAGGCAGACTTCGCTGGTAGCATAGGAACGCTTCTCAATACCCATCACTCCCCTCAACAACCCCATAACACGGTCCCCCCTTCCCAAACATCTTCTTCAAATCACTCGCAATCGCATCCGGCCTCTCCCACGCCGCAAAATGGCCGCCCTTCTCATTAGAGCTCTCATGCACAACCGGTCCCATGGTCCTCCCCCAAACCGCCGGCACGACCGAGAGCTCCTTTGGAAAGTGCCCTAGCCCCAATTTCACACCACGAATCCACTGACACAACCTCTCCCGACCCGGCTCTGTCGAATTGTGCGTAGCCTCGTAGTAGATCCTGACATGCGCATTCGGGCCCGCAGTGCTGAACCAGTATATGCTAATCCAGGTAAGGATCTCGTCATCGGTCCAGGGATACGCATCGGTCCAGTCATGCAGTTTCTCGTAGATCCATGCTAGCAGCGCTACAGGCGAGTCTGCAAAGGCAAACGCAAGTGTTTGGGGTTTCGTGGCTTGGAGAATGCGGTACCCGTGGCCTTCTGTCTGGAACCATTGGCTTCTTGCTAGTCCTTTCTTTTCGGACTCGGAATATGGGGTCACGGCATGCTGGAGTGCGAGGAGAGGGTGGTCGCTCCAGTTTGGCGGGTTGGCTCGTACCATGTTGATGTGGCTCGCTTTGCAGGATTCTGGGTACAGAAGGCCGATGGCGCGTGTAATGTAGAAGCCCCAGTCCCCGCCTTGCGTTACATAGTTGGTGTACCCGAGGGATAACATGAGTTTGTGGCAGAGTTCGGCGTATTGTGCTAGGGCGAAGCCGGGTTTGGTGATGCGTTGGCTGAAGCCGAAGTTTGGAAGAGACGGGGCGACCACGTGGAAAGATGGGTTGCTGGAGGAAGTGGTGAGGAGTGGTAGAAGCTTGGTCACTTCGATGAACGAGCCCGGCCCTAGAATGCTGTCAGTATCAATTCTTGACTCGGAAGAAGAGCTATAGAGATTAGATTATCCCATGTCCACTTTGACATCCATATGAACATCGAAACCATCGAGACATCAAGTACAAAATCAAATATTCACCTACACCCATGAACAAACAGCACCGGAACCGCCCCCTCCCCCTCCCCCTCCCCCTCACACCTCTTATGCACAAAATGCACCCCGACATCCCCAAACCCGTCCACCTGCACCTTGCCTTCAAACTGCGGCAGCTCATTCAAACGCGCCTCCGCCCTGCGCCAATCGAACCCATCCCTCCAATAGTTCGCCAGCCGCTTGACATCCGCGAGCGGCGCGCCATACGGCCACTGCTCGTCCGCATCGAGTTCGTCGGGGAAGTCCGCGTCGGCGAGCTTGCGGTGCAGTTTTGCGAGGGCGGAGTCTGGGACGGATATTTTGTAGGGTTTGGGGAGGGGTGGGGGTGGGGGTGGGGACATTTTGGGTACGTTTGAATTGGGGATATGGACGGAAGGAATTGGAATGGATTGGATTGGACTAGACAGTGGGGCGATAGTTATAGACGGGCGAGGAATTTCGAATTGACTTATTGGGAGAAGGAATTGTGATTGAGCTGCTAGTTTCTTGTGGAAAGCTGGAGGTAACGGTTAACGATTTTGTATCAGCTACCCCACCGCGACGCGCCCTTTGACATCATCGCGCAATCACGCGATCAGACTGCATCCGCGTCAAAGGGCGCAGTGTAACTATTGCGGCGCGAAACGAGGATTGCTGCCTGGCTATCAATCATTAGTAAGCATTAGAGGAGCATCGGAAGTCTGCTCAATGGGGCGATAACATGTAGTCAAAAGCAGTTAGGCAAAACGAGGAAGACGGACCCGGCGTGGAGTAGACCTCGCAAAGTAAACGCTAGAAAATCTTATGGCGACATGCAGCTCGATCCAAGTAATGGTATACACTACATATGGTCGGCTAAAGATGAGAAGTAAGCCAACTGCATATACGATCATGTCTCATCCCTCCGACATGCCATGCAATGCATCAAGTCCTGTCCAAGAGCGCCGATGTCATGCAGACCAAAAAGAGACCCAACCACACCAAGCCCCACCATACACGGTCGCACCAGACGCCAAAAAGCATCATCCGAGGCTCAAATCAAACCCATCACATATGCCGAACAAAATTCCCAATCACAAGATACAACAGACTTCGCATGACGTTGCGGTGTATACCTGAATAAATCTTGCGAGGCAAGATAAAAGGCGCAAGCAAACCACCCAAGTGGACCCATATCCAGTCCTCACTGAGAGCTGCCAAACCCGTTGTTAGTGCTATTCCCAGTCATCGGCGCGAAGTGCGGCCTCTCCGGTGTGGGTGATGACTTCTTCACAGGTGGACTCATGATCTGCGGCTTCGCATTGGGTGATAGCGCCTTGACAGGCGGAAAGATAGGAGTCTCGGACATGCTGTGACTAGAGATCGGGCGCGCTCCATCATGCTTTGAAGGCGCTGGAATCGGATTCGGTAGCATCTGTACTGGTGCTTGTACCGGCGCATAGCCGTTGCGAGGAGTGATCGACATCGGAGAGGAGATGGGTGGTTGAGGTGGCGGGGGCGAGCTATGCTTCGTGGGTGAGAAAGAGGTCTGCGGCGTTGAGATCGGGGGAAAGGAGGAATGAGGGCTGTTAGTGAAGTTGTAACTGTTCGGTACACCATTGGCTGGCTTGGGGGATGGTGCTGGTGAATGCTTCACGGGCGATTGGTAAGTAGCTGCTTGGCCTGCAGACGACGCTGGTCGGCTGAAGCTGGCATTGTAGGGAGATTGGTGGACTCGCGGAAGTGTAGGGCCAGAGAAAGGACTCCAATTCGCTTGCTGAAGCGTAGACGCTTGCGCGTTGTGGGGTATAGGCGGAGGGAGCCCTTTGTATTGTGGCGGTGATGAGGTGGGCAGACCATTAGCAGTCGATAACCCGTGAGGTAGGCCGGCGGAATACGGACGAGCAGACGTAGGGGAACTACCATTGGTATGGTAAGGTGACCCATAAGCTTCCGAGCCTTGGATTCCAGGCGGACCCTTAGCTTGCCCTCGTGGAGAGAGACTGGGCCCGTTCAACAGAGGCTGGGATGCGATTCTTGGAGTTGGCTGCGCTGCAGAGCTGGAAGCAGGAATTTGAACAGAGTCAAGTCGTCGTGGGAAACCATGTGAACTGGATGCCGAAGGTTGGGTCTCCTTGCGCGAACTAGGAGAAGTGGAAGTGAGTCGGAATCTCAGCGGAGGCAGCTTTGGTTGACCTGCTCCTTCTTCCTTCCGTTTGCAAGAATTGCAGACGAAATGAAAGTCATCGCGCTCAGCCTTGGCTACTGTGATTCCATGGCATTTGCTGTGCTGCCATACATTGCACTTCTCGCACGCGATGCTATGGGAACCGTCGTCCTAGTGCACATTAACGTAGAAACAGTGAAGGACCAAACAGGACATACCAGGTTTTCCCCATGCACTCCGCACTTCTCGCAGTCAAACACCCATTCATCTTCTTCGCTCAATTTTCGGAGCTCTTGTTCGCGACGCTTCATCTCATTCCTAAGGTGACGTTCAGAGAGGCGGGCCTCGTTCGCGTCTAATTTTTCGCTATTCTCCTTCAGCCTACGTAGTTCCTCTTCTTCAAGAATACGTTTGGCTTCTCGTTCACGCTGCCGTTGCTCCCGTGTCATCATACGCGATTCGCGTTCCTACACATGTTAGCTTTGCAATATCTTTTCGGGGGACAGTCACTTACTTCTTCCAGCTTATTCCGCTTCGCCTCCTCAGCCTTCGCCATAGCCAAATCAGCCTTCCTTTTCCGTTCTGCCTCCTCCGCTTCATCGATCTCCTTCTGTTTATCCAACTTCGCCGATATTCTGCTTGAACGCTTGGCAGTAGCTAGCTTCGTTAAGGCTTCTGCCTCTCTCAACCTCCGAGCTTCCTTCTTCGCCTTCTCCTCAGCGGCCCCTTCGATCACGGGAAGCACGTCTTCCTCCAAACGGCGGTACAGTATCTTCTCATCCGCGTCTTTGCTTCTCCGTAGGGTGTTGATGAAGTCTTGATATTCTTCGAGAGTGACACATAGGCATTCCCATTTTACCCCTCCAAGACCATCATCATCTTCGTCTTTCGGCTGTTCGACCTCTGGTTCCTCTTCGGCATCATCTCCATCCTCCATGATCGAGTCGGTCGTCTTCCTCCGCTTACTTGCCCGTGTGCCTTTGGCTTTCTTCGCCTTCGCCTTTGGTTTCGGTTTCGCTGATGGTGGCGGAGGTGGGTCCGTTTGGCGATACAGTCGGTTGTCATCTAGTACGATCAGAGCGCGATCTTCACGGTCCCAACCAAGTGGCTCGATTCGCTAGACAAGTGTGTTTAGCAAGTTTGAGCGGAGGCGCATGTGAAGGCATAGCGCTTACCCATGATGTCTGTTCAGCTTCGTTGAGGGCGAACCTTTCTCTGACTGACATGGGGCTGTTCAATGTCCATAACGACAACTGTTGTAGTATGCGAACCTTGGTGAACACATCGAAGTCATCGAACTTGTTCGGGGTCTCGTCGGTGCCGAAGGGGTTGCGCTGGGGCGCCTTTGCCACGTACTGCCGTCGGGCATACTCGTCGAAGTTCTCAGGCCTATGTGAGTGTTAATATGTAGAACCAAAGGGCATGGAGGGTGGAACCCTTACGTCAGACCCTTGAACGACGAGACATGCTTTAGGAGTGCCAATCCTATCTGCAGCAGCTTCTCTGACGGCTGTGGCTTGAGGCATTCCGTCTCGAGATCCTACGGCCATATCAGCGTTTGCGATCCAAGACTACACTGGGCGCATGCGACGCGCTGCCAGGCGCAACGAAGGCGTACCTCGATGTCAAAGTCCTTGTCGAATTTGAGAGCGTCGAGAAAAAGATGGAGATACTGGGCGACATTGGCAAACTGCCACATGTTGCGCAGCTTGTGCAGCGTGCTGGGTTCTTGTGTGGGCTCGTCTGCCTCCATCTCATCCCGCGCCCGCTTCCTGGAGACCATGGTGGGCGAGCGTGCCGTCGGGCGACGCGTGAAGGGGCAACGCTGCGAGCGTGGCAAGCGGTCGGGGAAGGACGAGGCCAGGCAAGACGCGTCCAAGAAGAAGAAACAAGAGTGCCTCAGCGGCAGGCACAGAGCAAGCGGATTGCAGGCAAGTAGTCGGAAGGCAGCGCTGATGACAAGAAGTCCTGCTGGTACGGGTCATGTCGCGTTAAAATCATCGCCAAGCCTGGGATGTCGGCTGCTAGCCGGATCGGGCAACCATGAACGCTAATTGCTTTAGCAAACATTGAACTACATGTATCTTGCTACAGCGCTGCTCTAGAATAGTCCAAAAGCAGGTGGCTGTCTTATTTCGCACTGCGCTTGACCATGAAACATCTGTCCTAGTCCTGACTGACCCGGCATTCTCGACACGCAAGTCATGCACAACTGTATAAGAGACGAGCGCCAAGCACAGAATACAGTGGAGGCCGCCCGAGGTCTGCGTGCAGGTAATCGTGTTGCCCCGATGCAGCCACCTTTCAGGTACACTGCTTTGATAAAGTCCGACGTTGCACCAGTTGGAGTACCTAGGTATGCAGGGTTAACTTGTAACTTTGCTTGTGTCACAGGGCGCTCCGAAAACACAAAAGTCGTTGGTGCAAGGACTCAACATGCAGCACTTCAGGTGGAAGCCACATGATGTGACCTTGGCAATAGACATGCACATCTGTATTGTGGTAGAGACCCGCAGAATGGCATTTGACAGGCACGACGTAAAGATGCATGTGCAGATGTCGGGGCCTAAAAATAAGCCTAGTCCCCTGGGTAAGCAGCGTGAAAGATCCCTGCTACCGACGGCCTGTAGCTCCTCCAGGCTTATCCGTTCCGAGCGACGGTTGGATTTTGGGGACGCGCAGAGACGTCTGCAATGTGCAGCTTTCCTACCATGAACATCTCTCGCCCGTGACAACTTCGTCGAACACACCCCAAGTCCCACTACCGTCTGCGGATACCGCACGCTGCCCCTCTGCAGCATCTCGCACTCTACTCCTCGTGCGCTCGTGTCCTATCGCTCACCGAAACCCTGGCCCCTCGCATGCCAGCATCCATGCGCTGAGCGACCTGATGAAGAGCTGCAAACACGGCGGGCGCGCGACCACTTCCAATGTCCTCCTCGGAACATAGGCACAGTCGGACGGACCCGCAATCGATACCGCTGCGGGACCTGAATCGCCCGCCCGATGGAGAGGACAACCTGACGGCCCCCGAGGCGCAGCATCACAGGAGGACGCTGAGCGATAGGGGACGCCAGCTGCTCAGGCGCTCTGGGTCCATTGCGACGGGACAGCGTTGGAGTGGCGGGCAGTACAGGCCCATCGCCGAAAGCTCGCCCAGTCCCACGCGCCAGCTGAGCCGTCCCCAGATCAACACCGCGGTCGGCGGGGGCACCGTGGCAGAAGAGGGGGCATACTCGCCGCTGGACGATGCAGGCGCCTTCCAGGCCGCGATTGGCTTTTCGGGCATGGGCTTCGAGGGCGAGACTTCGCCGCCCATAGTGACACCTGGGTCCTCCGAGCAGTCGTATCAGCCATTCTCTCCGGATCCGTATCAAACACCGGTGGACCATCCAGGCTACTTTGATCCCGCAGGCTACGACGACACCGCGCCTCTGACAGACGCGCACAACTTGCAGCCCATCAGCGGCGCCGCACCCGCAGATGCTTCCAATGCACGCGACAACAGAGCCAGTTTCCAAAGCGTGCGCTTCCTGACCCCGGAGCCGTCTCCGCAGTTCAGGCCATCAGATGATGCCGGGTACGCGGAAGCCGCAATGGGCGCGCAGCGGCTGTCTGCTGGCCGGAAGCGGTCGCTCTCGCCTGGGGATGTCTCGCCGCTCCATCGGGCAGGCACCATCGTGCGCAACATGTCCCAGCGCGTCGTCAACATCAGCAGCGACTCCGATATTGCTGAGCGAACCATGCGGAGGAAGTCTTCTGTGCGTCATGGCCGACTCAACGAGCCACCTTCGTTTCCGACCCTTCCTGAGCGCCTGAATGACGGCCCCGCGTCGCCCACCACTCCCGTGGAGAAACCGCCATCCCCGATTCACCCTAAACAGCGGACCGCGCCGTGGCAGCCGCAGCGGAACCCTCTTCGCGGGCGGAGTCTGGGTATCTTTGCGCCGGACAACAAGCTGAGGCTAAAGCTCTGCGATCTCCTAGTCCATCCAGTCACCGAGCCCCTACTTTTGGTTCTGATCATCATTCAAACCGTGTTGCTTGCTGTCGATGCGAGCCAAAACGTCTTTGAACACCCTCGATCAACGACGTGGGGCTCTTCATGGATCGACAAGGCCCTTCTAGTGCTCTTCGTCATCTACACTGCCGAAGTCATTATCCGCGTCATCGTGTCGGGCTTCATAATCAATCCAGTCGAGTACAGCACGATAAATCGACAAGTGGGGTTCAAAGAAGCTGTTTTGAATAAGAGCCGGCAGCTTTTCGGCCCGCAAAGACAACCGTCATTAAGGCATGGCACCGGCTCAAGCATGGATGCTACTCAGCCTTCTGTGCTACGAGCCTTCACTGCAGCCCCAACCATGGCGGCTGATGGTACGGGAGATCCTCGACAGCAACAGCGTATTCGTCTAGCACACCGTGCTTACCTACGACACTCTTTCAATCGCACTGACTTTCTAGCTGTCCTGTCCTTCTGGGCAGCGTTCTTCATGGGCATGTTCGGAGTCGAATCAAAGAAGCACATCTTCATCTTTCGAATGCTCATGTGCCTACGAATCATACGTCTGCTCAATCTCACAAGCGGGACATCGGTACGTTGAGATTACTGCAATTGGCAAATCATGTAACTGACTGCGAATCAGGTGATTCTTCGAAGTCTCAAGAAAGCAGCGCCGCTTCTAGTTAGGGTTGCCTTTCTCATCAGCTTCTTTTGGTTGCTGTTCGCAATCGTTGGTGTGCAGAGTTTCAAGTCAAGCTACCGACGATACTGTGTCTGGATCGGCCCTCAGGGCAGCGAAGACTACGTCACCTCCCAACCGTGTGGTGGCTATCTCCTCGATGATCCAAATCAAAACAAGACCATGCCGTACAAAGCGGCACCAGGAATGCCGGACGGTACTGCGAAAGGATTCATCTGTCCGAAAGGCTCCGAGTGTAGAGAAGGCGCAAACCCCAACAACGGCACACAAAGCTTCGATAATGTTTTCCAAGCACTAGAGCTGGTCTTCGTGATTATGTCTTCGAATACTTGGTCTGATCTACTTTACCATATAGCAGACAGTGACTATCTGTTAGGTGCTCTTTATTTCGCATTCGGGATCCTCATCCTCAGCTTATGGCTGATATCCCTTCTCATCGCCGTCATCACCTCTTCTTTTCAGATCATACGCGAAGAGAGTAAAGCAAGTGCCTTCACTGGCGAAGAGATCACCGAAGAAGAAACAGAACAGCTACCAAAACGACGAGTCAGCTCCCTGAAGCGCTTCTACGACAAGACTCGGTGGACGTGGATTGTCGTTATCGCCTACGGCCTCATATGCCAAGCCTTTCGGAGCGCCACTATGAGCCATTGGCGTCTGAACTTCATCAACGTCTCAGAGATGGTTGTCACATTCATACTCTTCGTGGAAATCATTATTCGCCTCCTTGTTGACTGGAGACACTTCTTCCACAGCAAAGCAAATGTCGTGGACTTGGTCATTGCGATTATTACGGCGGTCATTCAAATCCCTGCCGTCAAGCACGCACAAAACGGGGAACCGTATGCTTGGCTCACATTCTTTCAGATCGTACGGATATATCGCGTCGTTCTCGCCGTGCCAATGACACGAGATCTGATTGTAAGTGGCACATGAGTGATGTCGTAACTCCTGCTAACATATATCAAGATGATTGTCCTTGGTAATGTGAGCGGTTTGGTCAACCTGATCCTCTTCGTGTTCCTGTTGACATTCCTCGCATCCATTTTCGCAGCCCAACTTCTACGCGGAGAGCTTCCGCAAGAGGCGGAGGGAGAGACACTTCAAGTATCTTTCTTCACCATTTACAATTCTTTCCTGGGTATGTATCAGATTCTCTCCAGCGAAAATTGGACCGAAATTATGTATAATATCACGGCCGCCCAACAACCCTTCGGAACCTCCTGGATTGGAGCCGCTTTTTGCATCCTCTGGTTCATTTTCGCCAACCTGATTGTCTTGAACATGTTTATTGCTGTCATTCAAGAAAATTTTGACGTCTCGGAAGACGAGAAACGCCTGCAGCAGGTGAAAGCATTCCTGCAAAAGAAGGAACAGGGCGTGAGCTCATCCACCGGTAACTTGTCGCTTTCCTCCATCTTCAAGCTCGGTCAAGCCAACCGCCAAGACCCACTGGATTATGGAACGGCAGCAACTGAGATGCTGCTGAAAGATGCGGTAGTTCGAGACTTCCTCGACGAGCCAGAGAATGCAGCGACGCCCAACGGCGATGAACCTCCTCCGCCTGCGCTCCGGAAGACGACCACCATGTTCGGGGCAGGGGCTGTGTCAACTCTGTGGGAGCGCTTTGTACGTAGGATCAGCCACCACGAACCTAATCCTTTCTACACCCCCCTCGACTTTAGTCGCGCTTATGAGGATGTGGACCCAAGGAGAATGGCCAAAGAGGTCGTCACCGCGACCGAGAAACGAAAGAAAGCACAGAGAGAATACCTTCGCAAGCACCCAAACTACAACGTGTCGCTATTCATTTTCAGGCCACACAACCCTATCCGCAAACTATGCCAACGAATAGTAGGCCCGGGCCGAGGTGGTGATCGAATCGAGGGAGTGGCACCGTCGGTACCCATATGGTACGCCTTCTCAGCCTTTATATACGCGGCTATCATTGCCATGGTCTTGCTTGCGTGCGTCACCACTCCCCTTTATCAGCGGACGTATTTCGAGACCCATCCTTTCAGCGTCAAGAATTGGTTCGTCTTTACAGATATGGGCTTTGCCGCACTGTTCACGATTGAGGCCATGATCAAAGTCATTGCCGACGGATTCTTTTGGACTCCCAATGCATATTTCCGAGGCTCTTGGGGGCTCATCGACGGCGTCGTCCTGGCCACACTTTGGGCAAATGTTGCAACATCTCTCTATAACGAAGGCCAAGTCACAAGGACTGTTGGGGCTTTCAAAGCTCTCAGAGCCTTGCGGTTGCTCAACGTTAGCGACAGTGCTCGAGGTCACTTCCACTCCGTCATAGTACGAGGAGGCTGGAATGTCCTCTCAGCTATCTTTGTGTCCTTGAGCTTGCTCATTCCCTTTGCCCTGTATGGGCTCAACTTGTTCGTCGGGAAAATGGCCTCTTGCAACGATACCGGTTCGAATATATTCGACTTGAATGACTGCGTCAATGAGTTCGCCAGTTCCCCTTCCAACTGGAATGTCCTAGCTCCGCGAGTGGCTTCCAACTCGTACTTCGATTTCGACAATTTTGGCGGCTCTATGTTCATTCTTTTCCAGATTGTGTCTCAAGAGGGATGGATCGACGTCATGTGGGCGGCACAAAGCATTACCGGAATTTTCACACAGCCTGCCAGTTTCGCATCTCAGGGAAATGCTGTCTTCTTCATTGCCTTTAATTTGTTAGGAGCTGTCTTTGTGTTGACCTTGTTCGTTTCGGTGTTCATGCGCAACTACACGGAACAAACTGGTGTCGCGTTCTTGACCACCGATCAGCGTTCATGGCTTGAGCTCAGAAAGCTACTCCGCCAAGTGTCGCCGTCCAAACGACCGTCTTCGACAACACAGAAAGATACATGGAAAGAATGGTACTATCGCCGGGCTGTTCGAAAGACTGGGAAGTGGCAAAGATTTGTGACAGGTGTACTGATTCTCCATCTTATTCTGCTATGTTTGGAATGGTACCCAGGCAATGATCGATGGGAACGTGCTAGAGGTAAGCATATTGCGTCCTTTGTTCGCGCCAAAGCTCACCAAGCCAATAGACTACGTTTTTCTCTTCTTCACGCTAATCTTGATTGCAAATATCGTCATTCGCATCATCGGCCTCTCTTGGCACCGATTTCGCAAGAGCTCCTGGGACGTCTTCTCCATTTTCGCCGTTTCCGGGACCTTTGTCACCTCCATACTGCTCATTTCGAATTTCAAAGAGAGGGTATTTATCCAACTTCATAAGCTTTGGTTGGTCTCGATAGCCCTGCTCCTGATTCCGCGAAACAACCAGCTCGACCAGCTCTTCAAGACGGCAGCGGCGAGTCTTGCAGCGATATCGAACCTCTTGGCGACCTGGCTGGTACTGTTCCTCGTCTACGCCATCGCGTTAACCCAGACCTTTGGGCTGACTCGGTTTGGTGCGAATGAAACGGGCAACATTAACTTTCGAACTGTACCAAACGCTTTGATCTTGCTGTTCCGGACTAGCGTTGGAGAGGGTTGGAACCAGCTCATGGAGGATTTTGCGACTATTGATCATCCTTATTGCACCGAAGGGGAGTTCTACTTCCAAAGCGACTGCGGAAGCCCAGAATGGGCACGAGCCTTGTTCATCACGTGGAACATCATCAGCATGTACATCTTCGTCAACTTGTTTGTCTCGCTCATCTATGAGAGCTTTAGTTATGTATATCAGCGAAGCAGCGGGCTGTCGGTCATCAGTCGCGAGGAGATTAGACGATTCAAGCAAGCTTGGGCAGAGTACGATCCTAACGGCACAGGATTCATCTCTACAACCGCTTTCCCGCGACTTCTCGGCGTAAGTAGCTCTAAACATTGGATACAAAGCCGGCTGACCTCGTGACAGGAATTATCTGGCATATTCGAGATGCGCATATATGACGGAGACTTCACTGTAGGCCGGCTCATTGAGGAGTGCAGTTCAGCCTCAAAGAGAATCTCAGAATTGCCGGTGCAGGGTCATGAGCAGAAGCCCGACATCGATCTCCAGAAACTCAATCAGAGGATAGCGCAGCTTCCAATAGCCGAGATTCGACGGAGAAGGGCTCGGATGAATCTCTTCTACGAAGAAGTACTTGTCTCTGCGGACCCAGACAAGGGAATTGCCTTCAACTCTTTATTGATGATTCTGGCTCACCACAAGGTGATCAACGATAACAAGAGCTTAAGGTACGTCATTCGGATCTGATGACTGTTCGAGGACTCACACAATGCTTAGGTTAGAAGAGTTCTTACGGCGACGAGCTCGATTACAGAGGGTCGAAGAAGCGGTCAACCGCAACGTTGTTGTGGGCTTTTTCGATACTTTGTACTGGTCTCGCCGGTTCAGAAGAGCACGAGAACAAAAAGACCAGGGGCGGATGACGGAGTTGCCGCAATTCACAGTGCCAGAAATTTATGTGGACGACGAAGATATTACAGACGCGCAGCGTGGACAGTACTCGGCCACTGGAAGTCCTCTGTTCGCCCCGGTGGACATGCATGCCATGGACAATGCGCAATGGCGGGCCTCGGGCAGCGATATACGCTCGCCATCACCACCCGTGAGTGAAATGACATTGCGGAGTCGAGCGAACTCGATACAACACTCTCCAACCCGGCCATCCCCGCTATCATCGGCAAGAGGATCGCCTCAAATGTCTGCGTCGGCGATACCTGTTGCCGGCGACGATTGGCAGTTCGCGTCTGCTCTCAGTCGACCACCCAGTCCACTCGAGGTAGAACCTGGGCCAAGCGGAAACCGGAGCAGACAAAACAGCGCCGTCAGCGCAGCGGATGTTTTGGAGGTGCTCGACAATTCGGCCTGGGGTGAGAGTATCCGCAGGAGTTTCACGCAACGACGGTCTGGAGGCCGATGATTCTATTTTCTGGCACAAGTCCAGGGACTTTGCCTCGAGCAGGGTCGTTTCGCATCTGGGAGGAGCATGCTAAGAGATCTACGATATATGACGGAGATGGCATGGGTTGAGGGTGCGAGGGGTTTGAGGGTGTTCCCGCGGGCCTCGAAATAGGTCTCAGACAGCGGGCAAGCAGGGGTGTGCATACGGATCTGGTTGCATTGATGTCTGACATGGGGCGTTTGGGAAACGGGTGATGGGCAGGCTTGCTCCAAGACGGCGGGCATGCTGGGACAGGCACACTAGCTTTTCCTTTCTGGTTCATATATTTGTGTCACCAGCGGAGTCTTCCTCGCATCAGGCGGGACGGCATTGCTGCGGCGGAGGAACGCGGATGCAGTGGTGTTCGTAATGGCGGAGGACAAGATTTCTTCTTTCTCTCTCTCCTCTGGTACCAACTCAGGGGCTGCATAGCGACGGCGCAGGACGGCCAGCGAATGGAATACCGGATGCTTGCTTTGATATTGCTCTCGCGATGCTCAACGAAAAGCTGGTCGGCGCTGCTACGTGTCTGTCCAAGGTAGACGCGTGCTGGTGCGCTCAACGCGTCTACCGGTACGCTGTTGAGGCCGCCTTTCGGGCCATGGTGAAACTCGGCTAGGAGTCAGTGGCCCCTCAGACAGCTTGGCCAGCATGCTCCCGCGACGCTGGACCTGAGACGGTCGCAGCGCGAGCCGTCGGCGACGCCATGGGCTTCATGAGCCGGTAGCCGCGTCGCTGACAGGCTGAGGCCAGCGGAGTCGACGACACGCCATGGGGCGCAGGAGTTCCAGCAGAGCAGGGCCGGCCTCTGGCTAGCGGCCTGTCTTGTCTGCGCGGCCCACGCTGCTGGGGCGGCGTCATTCGAGCCCACAACTGACATCGCGTCTGGCTGGCTCCCTTGGCTCGGCGCTGCAAGTGTGCGACGGCCAGCTCCTCGTTCGCGTCTGGCAGCCCACGGCGTGCGGCTTGTGCTGGAGCGCGCTGGCGAGGGGCAGCATCTTCTATCAACAACACGCCCGCAACGAGAGCGACCTGGTTCTTAAGAGGGCACGCCCGGCAGAAGCGGCGGTTTGCCAACATCGCCGTCCTCGTCACCGCAATCTACTCGCCGGCTGCCTCTATCTGCTGTTCATCTATTATTGAGACGACTGATTATTAGCGGAGCGTCCTGCAGCTCCGTCGTCCCTGGCCGCGACCCGTATCGTGCCTGCCCGCGCGTTTGATCGACGGCCCCTCGCCCGACCGGGGTCAGTGGTTCCTGCCCTCGCTGCACAGTCCGCACCAGCCCTCACCTCACCCGCGCTGCCCTTAAACGGCTTCATTCTTCCCTCTCCGCTGCTCGCCCGTCTGCGTTTGTCCATCCCTCCTCTCTTACCTTCGTTTCTTCTCTTCTTCCGTCTGCCTTTCAGTGTCCTCTCTCCGCCTTTCCGTGGACTCAAGACCTAAACAGACGGCTCTTCCTTCTTGGAACATACAGGAAGCTGGTTATATACCCTACCACTACTCACCGCGCGCGCGCTAAGTCCGACACTTCTGAGAAGCTGTCCGCATCATCTGCCCGTGTTACACCGCGCTTGCCCTCGCCTCAGGGTCTGACTACCATTACGCACCTCCTCCAAAGCGGGCCGCATCACACGCTCACTGTCTGACCACCCGCCCTCCTTCGTTCAAACAAGAACATTGCCTGCGCCGCCAGCTGGACCTGCACGCCTACACTCGCTGCCCGCCAAACACCAAGCCAATTGCCAGTAGCCGGTGATTGCACAAGAACAATCTATAATCCATCCGACTATATACCCCGCTGTTCTCCCACTCCACCAGTCACCCCACCCAGCATCCATCATGGTGTCTCCGGTCTCCGTCCGCCAGAACCGCTTCCAGTCCTTTACGCCCCTCCGCAGCGGCTCGCAATCCCTCCGCCGCCTCAAGACTGCCTTCTCGCCTACTCGCTCGCAGCGCTCGAGCTCACCCTCAAGCTCTACTGGCACCACCTCGCCATTAACCCGCACTGCCAGCCCAGACAGCCACCGCTCCTTCAGCTCCACTCACAGCATCCGCCAGCTGCTCATGCTGCGAAGGAAGCCCTCGGTCCTCGACATCGAGATGGAGGAAGAGAAGCACCTCTTCAGTCACGAATTGGAGATGTTGGAGCCAAGACCAAGCTTGAACGGCCACGTCGAGGTTGGCATCTTCGAGGTCCTTGACGGCAAGATCTAAGCAGCTATCATTGCTCGACAACATCTACGATCAAGGCGGAACGATTGACGATTTCTCTGTGGCGTTTTTGGAACCTTTGGGACTATTCTACCATCATACTATTGCTACCTAACTACCGCTCGAGAGAGAGAGAAGGGCAAGGAAAGTAATATAGTTTGCTATCACGGGCGTTGCATTGGGGCTTTCAGGAGATTACGATTTCCATGTAAAGATTTCTTCACATTTGGGCTCCACTTGTCAAGATAGAGGTCATGTATCCTGCATGCACCGGAGGGCCACTTTTCACTTTTTTACGTGTTGGGGCTGGAATGAATGACAGATTGCGGATTTTTGACGATGGGGCTACATATACCCGGTTTGGGATGGACGGATGGATTGACAGTCCAAAGCAAGAACTTGTTGGTGTGCAGGGGAAAATGGTCGAATACACTCATTTCTCTCACCATAATTTTTGGTTGTGCGTAGTCTGTGATTGATGCTGCTAAACCTCTGTTTGACTCAGCAGCCGTGTTGGCCACTTCTTAGATCTGGACCTGGACCTGGATCAGCACGGCGAGACGCAGACGCAGACGCATGAAAGCAACAAAGCATGAAAGCATAAAGCTTTTAGACGCAGTAGCCGCACAGGAGGCATGAACATCTCATGCGCATTGCGCGGCATGAAGTCGTACGCGCAATACACGCGGGCTGTTTTGCCACCAGCGTCGTCAGATGAACGCGTGAGCTTCGAAAATCGCAGACACCTAGGTACCGGAACAGCCCAGCTTTCCAACTCATACCTAGGTACTTCTAGTCCGACCTATGTATCGCTAGGGTATAGCTAGTGTGTGGAATGGAATTGGGTCTGAGGTAGGTAGACACAGTGGTCGCGGGTTTACGTTTGGCGGAGCGAGCTGTGGCTTGGGATAGGGTGGGGTGGGTGATGCTGAGTGAGGACGGGAGAGGAGGGGAAGAGAGGGAGGAAGGGAAGCGGGAAGGAGAGTGCGTAGAAAGAGGGGAAGAGCCAGTCTTCCGTCTCATAGGTAGTCTAGATAGATGGATTAGAGTCCCATATATAGTACCCAAGGTCGAAGCCGGGCATGCATGGAACAGGCACGCTGATGTCGAGTAATAATAAGGTGCAGTCAGGAATGAGCTCAGCTCGCGGACGAAGGGTTAAGATTAAGGGTATTGCACGGACGAGGGCGTGTGTGCGCTAGAGACTCCGGGCGGCATCGGATTGGATCATATAGCTATTGACTACGGTAGAAGTCGGGAAAGCAAAAAGGACGGTTATGGATTGTGGAAGTCTGTCAAGAGATGAACTGTGGGCTGACGACGTCAAGGAAATCGAGATCTACGGCGGAGGTTGAGGTTGAGATGGACATGGAAATGAAGATGAGGATGAAGACGAAGAGGTAAATCGAAAGTTGAAGAGTAGGAAACCTTTTGTAGTGGGAAGACGGAAGTGATAGGATGGCTAAATGTGACGATGTACTAAAGTAGTCCAAGTCGGCGTACGATGAGCGCTATAGAATAGCTATGGCCAGGGGCGCTTTGTAATTCGAATCAACCGCCCGAACGAAGAGACGTAGCGAATGTTCATTGTGGTTAACTGTCTATTCCTTCTATCCCCCTAACACCTATAGCCGAAGATTCCCAAGTCATCAACATCTGAATGTAGCGTTCCACTCTATCAAGGCTAGGACCCAGCGAACTATCGCCCTCTGTTCATATGTATACACTTAGTACCCCCTCTTGTCATGGTGTCATGAGACAGAATAGACATTCTGTGTGAACGTCTCATAACAAAGTATCCAAGCACCAACACTGTATCTACTATTATTCAAGTGGTAATGCCGACGCTACACATGGTCTTTCGATGCACACCATATGCTCCAATGCACCGGAGTCCAAGGAAATTCGTGTCTCTTGAAAGCCTTCGTTAAGGCTCCTGGGCGTCTGGCAGGGCTATCATAGAGTGTCCATACGTCCGTACCTTTTCATATCGGGAGACTCTATCTGCGATAGTAACGTGTGGAGCCGCACTTCCTGAGGCCAGATATACAGCCCCTAGAGCAACCCAGTTACGTTCGCATTCCATTGGGGTTTCGATCATGACTTGCGCCCCGCGCCCCCGGCACTAGGCGAGCCTCCGAAGACGCACCATGGAAGAGGAAGATGTCAGTAGAAGCGTCTAACGACTCAATCACGTAGAGATTCTCGGCCGCATAAGATCTCCCAAATCGCTGTCGCTACCCAGAGATTGCTCATAAGCCAGCTGATCCAATTCCGACGCTGGCGTCGTTGGCGCAGTCGATGGCGTCGACATGCCCGACACGGAACTGACACTTCTTGTATCTGTCAAAGCCAACGAATACGACGTCGATGGGGTCGGAGAGAGCGAGTACAGCGTCTCATAGTCTGGTGCGAATTCCTTCGATGGTTCGCGCGGCTCGTACAAGGGTAATGGATCGATCTCGTCCTCCAAATTAACTTCCTGGCTCTGTAGATCCGAGACCGGAATCCGAGGGAGAATTTCCAGCGGCGTGGTAGATTTGATGATGAAGGGCTGGTTTTGGATTCTCAAGCCAATGGTGGCCGTCATGGTGTATCGTCGCGTAACGGTATATGTCCTGAACGTCGGCACGCATTGCGCGTCGTCGACTAGGCGGAAATTGCTGGTTAGGTTCGTTGCTTCGGAAAATGAGAGATGTTGGTTGAGACCTTCCTTCGATATGCACTTGACATGCTTGACCATCGTGTCCTCTGGCTGCGTGGATGGCTGACCGCATATCGACGTGGTGTATGTGGAAATTGAGATGTTGAGCGAGTCCAGGACACAGTCTGGCTGATTACCTCCACCGACCTTCGTGAAAGATAGCAGTATAGGTATGTGCTGCCCCGGCGCACTTTTCTCGGGGTAGTGTATTGTAGGTACCACCCGAGGTGTAGTGATGTTATCGGCCCCTGGATCCCTGCCCACTACTTTGGTAACGAACTTGTCAACAGCGGTCCTGGAGCCTTTCGTCGGTTTCCACGTCTGATGATACAGAATCCGTGTGCGAAGTCTTGGTTCGTGTGCGATGCTCCTTGCACTTGGAAGGTATCTAAGAGGCGTAGAAGTCTTCGTGACGGATGCGGAGGCTTTCTTGGCAGCAGTATAAGAGCCTATACATTGGAGGTTTGCGTGGATGGTATAGGACACTTCCGCCTGCCCATTGGGAGCATTTGTGGACACGTTGAACGATGGCGGCAGAGGATGGGGGTCTTTGAGGTATTTGGTTCCATACGTCCATCGAGATTTGGAGCCTTCGGTCAGCTCTGGAAATTTGAATTCAAATGTCCACGAATGCTTCTCGGTAGCAATACTCGTGTCCCGCGCCAAGGTCTGTTCGAATCTGAAGTACTGAATTCGTTGCTCGTAATCGCGCCTCGGATGACACGCGTCGGCATCGTTTCCTGAAATATAGAATGGGCGCGTTGTTTTCGTTGTACATCCTCCGATAAAGTTGACTGTTAGATTCTTGATTTTACCACCGCCTGGCAGTGAGAGAAGCACGGATCCTTTGACGATATCTCCTGCACGATACACCTGGTCTACACCGCCGTCAACGAAGACCCGAAGGTCTGGTCGAAATGTCATCTTGGAAAGCGATACTCAAAAAGTTCGCAATGCAGGGTCTGGCCCAATATAATATAACGGCGCTTGAGCTAGCCTTCACTGCGCCGCGCCAGGCACGCTTATCGGTTGGGGGAGAACGTTTGCCGGGCAATCAGTATGCCAAGCCACGTGGGATTCGCGTGGCATGCAGAAAAAGGAATAATAAAGGAAGGCGAAAATGTAAAGGTGAAGTCTTGAGACACAATCTAGATCTAAGGAGAGAAACGTGGACTCAAATACAAGGTTTGGGAACGAGCAGAGCGTTGGGCGCTTTTCATGTTGATCCTGGTATTGGTTGGTCCTACTCGGATCTCCTCCGAGGTAGATCGATGCGGGCTCCCACAGTCTCCAGGGACTACTCCTGTACTAGATGATGAGTTGTTCCACTATGCCACTCGGTGGCTGCGCTTCGTACTGCTTGGCGTCGCAGTAACGCAACCCACGTCAAGAGCCATCGCAAACCTACCTTGACACATAAGTACAAGTCAACTTTGAAGGAGTGATGGTACCAAGGCTCATCCTGCAAGGTGCTGAGCACAACTGAAGCCAAGTGGTGTGGTTCTTGGCCGAGGGGTCTGGATTTGGCGCGGCTGATAATCCAGCTTCTTTCTTATGAGGTTCACATTGTCGCTCCTTGGACAGCCTCGACCTCGATTACAACCAAACTCCTGGGAGCAGAAAACCGGGTCGCTGTGGATTTCCTGGGGACAAGGTCCCGGTTACCGGCGAAGCGTTACGACGGTGTCTGCAAAGGTTCCCACATGGCTGGACGTTAGTGAGCAATCGTGGAGCACCCTTGTAGCGGCTGGATGTGATCTGCACTCTGCATGCTCGCCTCGAGCGTGCGCTAGCGCCGTGGGAAGCGATAACTACAGTCCCCCCCCCCCCCCTGCTCGGATCGTTAGCGCTCTATTGCGTCGCCACTAAATAGGAGGGCTTAGCTAACTAGAGGAGGGCGTTTTTAGAAAGGAAATTGCTTTCTAAGAGTTAGATAGGGCCCTTGCTATAGTACTAAGTTAATCTAGATAGCCTATAGAAGTACTACTATACTCTTTTTAAAAGATTTTATACTAACTATATAGAGTTAAATAGCTCTTAGTATTAAATTTAAGTTTACTTCTATTACTATAGAATACTCTAGTAATAGATTAGCCTTCTATTAGTCTTAATTACTACTTTATAATATTTTTTTATAGATAAAATAACTTTTTAGATATTTTTTATAAAGATCTATTAACGTACTTTACGGGCGAGCGACTCACACGGGCGAGCGACTCACTCTACCAAGCCCCCACTAAAATCTATACTATATATAATAGTATACAACTATTATAAATAGTTATTAAAAATCCTAATAGGCTAATCTATTTAGAATCTACTTCTATAGGTTACTTGCAAGTTATTTTATTGTGCCCAGGCTCGCTGCAACGTCTATAGCGCCGTTAAGTTAATTTGCCTCTATTAGCGCGCGCCCTTCTCTTTACTTTCTTCCCATTACTATAGCCTCTAAACTCCTGTAGAGTAGCTAGCTATAGGCCTTCTTTAGCTGTTAGAACTCTCTTATACTATACACGCTTTCTTTTATACAATTTATATTATATAGCAGCCTTATTAG
>MU004554.1:0-40717 GCA_010405375.1 Lophiostoma macrostomum CBS 122681
TATAATTAGTTAATTATAAAGGAGAATATCTACTTAAGCTTCTAAGGCGCTAGCCTAGTCCTATATAGTCTAGAGGCGGTGCTATTAAAGCTTAATATAAAGCTTTGTATACTAATACTACCTACGCTAGAGGTTATCCTATAAGAAGCTAAAACACTAAGTAACGCGTATAAGCTAGGGGCTTAGTTAATATTAATTTATAATTGGATTTAAAGGTACAAGAGTTTATTACCTGCTTCTATTATTGCAGCGCTTAATTAGCTTAAAAAGGGCGCTAAGGTAATGGCGCATAAAGCTACGCTTATATGTAATTAGATTGCAAGGCTTAAGAAGGTAAATAAGGCCGCTACAACATATAGAAAGTGTAAAAGAAAAAGAATTTAGAAGCAAGGTACTCTAATAAAGGCAGAAGGAGAGGAAATTCTTGCTTAAAAGGATGTTAAGCAGCAGCTACAAGGCGAAACGCGTTAAGGTAAGGCGCGATTAGGTGCAAGCTGGCAGGCCTCCACGCGCTATAGGCGCTGCAGAGAGACTGGATATAACTCCTGTACCTGTTAAAAAGATACTATAAGCGCTGCTTAATCTATAGTAGAAATTATCTCTAGTATATCTTATTGTGTTATTGAGATAGATCGCTTTAAACGTCGCGAAAGCTGATAAGGTGCGCCGCTCGCTTGCCGGTTACGTTATCGGACGGATTGGAACATCGCTGGATTTCCTAGAGATTCGATTATATGACGCTGTTATCTACTGCTTGCTATTTACAACTGCGACTCTCCCTCGATGCTAGTCTGTGAGGGCTTCGGCCGCTGTACACACTAAGTAACGAGTAATGCCACACTGCATATTTCCGTACCAGAGAAATAACATCCTGAGGGCGACCAATCTTTTGTTCAGATCCATGATTAATGTCCCTGAAGTTGGACACCCTGCCAGACGCTAAGGTCTTTTACTAGAGACAATTGAACTGCCGACGAATATACCAAATTCATAGAAACAGTAAGCGAGAGTTCTAAGCGCAGAAATTCTTTGGTGAGAGAATATTTACAGCTGCGAGTGACCTGAAGAATAGAAACATCGAGATGGCGACATGAGGAGCCAGAAAGTCTTTGGTGTGGAGAGACCAAAGTGTGCGGCGATGTCCTAAAGTCAAGGATAGTAACAACTGTCAGACTGGACGTGGATTGAAAACGAATATGAAAAGCTGTCTGTCAGATTGATAATGCTCATGGTCGGCTGAGGCTTACCTAGGTACTCCGGGTCTCTGAGTGCTGGACTCGATTCTGCTGTCACCAAAGCACCGGCCTACTACTGACTCGACAAGAAGTGACACGACATTGGATCAAGTGTTCCAGAGCTTGCGAGAAGCCTGGGAAAGTGACTAGTGGCTTAGTCTACCGTCTGCGCACCAACACCCGTAGTGCCGGGCGGCCCCAACAGCCCCGACACATCTGTGACAACGCTCAGCACGAAACTCGCATGCAATGGCACAGGTGAAGTGCACTCACAAACCCTTCTCGATTTGAAGACTCATGATAGTGTCAAAAATGCGGTCCCAGATTGGCTACAGAAAGCTGCTTTTACTACTTCAACAACAGTGTGCGCATCGCTGGCTTAGTAGTCTGCACAACCGTTCACTTTCCTTACTAGCGATATCGATAGGGAGATCAAGGGATGATTTCAGATCTGCCATCCGTGGCGAAGTCCGCTTTTGCGATCACGGCACAATGGTCCGTCACGTCCTTGTTGACTGCTCTCTTTTCCCTCTGCATCATCAACCGGCTGTACACTGGATTTCTTTACTCATCCACGCTAAGAGCCCGATCAGAAGTTTCGACCCGTATACCCGTTGTACCTTACTGGATCCCATGGTTTGGTCGGTCATGGGAATTCTTCACCAAGTCGCATCAGTTGCTCTCACAACTCCGGTTGGTTATCATAGATGTTTGCAGCTTAATGGAATTAGCTAATGAGTGATTAGATTTCAAGTCCATAGTGGTATCTTCACCTTAGTCCTCTGTGGAAGGCGGCTCCACATCGTTATGTTACCAAGCCTAGTCAAGCAGGTGTTGTCCATACATGCCCCCGTTAGCCACGAACCGCTTGCAGGCGGCTTTCTGGAGAACGTTTGGGGAGACGGCGGGGCGTTCGGAAGACTCGATCCATCAGTCGCTTCCGGCCACTTGCACAAAGTATCGCATCAACTGAATCGAGAACCATTCTTGTCGAGCGCCGGCGACAAGATGACTTCGTTGATTGAAGCAAATGTGCTCTCACTGGTCTCACCTCGTCTAGATCGCAGCAATTGGTAGCGTTTCGCCAATGTGAAGGTTTCTCAAACATTCGAAGCTGAAGCGTCGTTCTTTCCACTCATACGTCACTTTGTAGCCGACATGGTGCTTCCTTCGATTCTGGGTTCGGCTTTCGTCCACAACTATCCGGACACTGCTGCAGACATCTTCACCATCGACGAGAGTTTTTACAAGTTCATGATGGACTTACCATCTTGGATCCCTATCACAGGCATGCGCGAAAGTTCTAATGCGCGGGATCGTGTGAAGAGATCAATGGGTGAACTACACGCCGCCATATCGGCCACGGATCGCGGCGAACTACTACCAGGTGGTTCCAACGGCCCATGGTCAGACCTGAGAGATGTCAGCACAGTCTTCTCGAACTGAGTGCGAGCGTGGGATGAAGTCGAAGACAAAGACGCATGTACAGCAACGCATACCCTGCTCGCCCGGGTAGTCTTAGTCAATACCAACCAGGTTATATTCTGGTTGCTCTTTCACATCTATAGCGACGCAAAGCTTCTAAGCGAGATCCGTGAGGAAGTTGCACCTTATGCGACCTCCGGATGGGCAAAGGGCGTTTCTGGCGCTGAACCTAGCCTGAAGCTGGACTCCGCTGGTATCCGACACGAAACACCGCTGTTGCAGTCAGCCATGTTAGAAGCTATGAGACTGTATACTTTGAGCACTTCCTACAAATACATCAACAACGACTTTGCCGTGGAGGAATCGGAGGTCGATAAACTGGTGCGAGCAAATGGTGGACGCTTGGCAACAGAAAGCAATACAGACTCATTGCGCCATTCGAGCCGATCGTACAAACTGCGCAAAGGTGACATACTCTGCGTGCCTTTGGGGTTGCAACAGCGCGACCCTCGATATTGGGAAGACGAGAGCTCCTTCAACGCTCGCCGTTTCCTCATCCAGAACAATGGCCCCCACTCGAAGCAAGATGAGCCTGAGTACTCGGTTGACTACACCCAAACCCATCCTTGGGGCGTCGGGGCGACGAAATGCAGAGGCATCAAATTCTCGCATGAAGAAGTGTTGAATATCGCAGTTGCAGTGCTAATATGCTGGGACATAGTGCCGGCGGACCCGGCAGCTGGATGGGAACATCCCAGGTGGTTACCGGCGGGAGGCACGGCCATACCGAAGGCAGATTTGAGGGTCAAGTTGCGCAGGAGGATTTGAAAAGTGTGAAAAGGATCGGGCGTCACGATGAAACATTTGCAGAGTTGATTCAATTTTGCGTTCTTACTTGCTCGCTGACATGTGGATACGGCTTAGCAAATATTTGTAGGGATCGTGAACGTTGTTGGTGAAGGCGTTACGGGAATATGGGCCCAATGAGCTTAGCTGGAGATAGCTCATTTGGCCCCAAAACTCGAGTCAATCACGCCCGTCGCCCGGGAAGGCTTGGAGCAAGGCGAGTGCTTATCTAATTTTGTCATTGCGCGATACCCACGATGTCCAAGCTAATCTAGTAGCTGGCGCACTACACATATGGACGGCGTCAAGAGGATTGTTATCCGTATGCCCAACGACTCGGCTCCCGTACATAGAACTATGCTAAATTGCATCCCAGAGGCCTAAGCATGCCGGGCTCTATCCCGCTTCCAAGTTTTGCTGCTCTTACTGTTCCACATGTGACAAGTGCTACGACCAGCTCAATTCTCGCATCGCCGATGTTATCCTTTACTGGGAAGATACAAATATACAAGATTGGCCCACTAAGCCACAACGCTGCTCTGGGCATCCACGCAATGGACTCATCCCTCAGCCATTTAGATCTTGGATTGACGCGTACCCGCAAATTGTCGGAAAACAATCGCTACAGCGCTCGATACCTCATACTAGTGTACGCCAAAACATCAGGCCGTTTCGATCCACTCGAGATCCAACGATTGGTTTCCAGGGAACAAGCACAATGCACCATTGTCCTGCAATCTCTTGATAGCGATGCTCCGAACTACCTTGCCTTCATCGACTTCTCTGGCAAGCGCTTTCAGACGCGAAACTTGAAGATGTTTGACATCCAGGGACACCATCCGAGATGGGTGCGCATTAGCTCTTCGCCATGGCGTACACTCGATGAGATCATGCAACGAGGAGATGTGGTGTGGAAAGGGATTACGAGAAAGAGGAAAATTGTAGAACCCAGTGAGCCACCAGCGCGGAAGAGCTTAGGATCGCGCTCTACTTCTTCGGAATGGGAGATGGTTGGCAGTTTGAGTGATGAGACTGCGTTTCTTAGTCTCTGCAAGAGTCAGATGCCGCAGGAGACATTCGAAAACGTGATGAAGCAGATCGAAACGCCGAAGCAAACACGGAAAGATAGGGTAGATGTCCCTTCCACTGTGGAATATTGGCAAGCAGGGTATCGTGAGGGATTCAGGGACGCCCTTGCTCATATGAACCAAAAGCCTCGCCACGAGAGCTCATCGTCGCAGTAAGTTTAGGCATAAATAGAGATTCGAAGGACCATGACTAGACTAGGAAGCTGACTGATTTGCAGAGCTCCTGAACATGATCTTGTATCAATAGCCCAGCCACAAATAGAAGTGCCGACTCCGTACCAGTCGGACGAGACTCTATCAGCCAGCGATTCTCAGAATTCCACTCCTTTCTCCCTAGACAGTATCATGGGTGATATAGCCCAGATACCATGGGAATGGGACTGATGTTCACCTGTAAGATTACTGCATGAAGGAATGGAAATACAGCTACAATCGATTGTTGTTATCAACGAGCATGATATTAGGTTATCGAATAATCTTATCCAACAAATGCGGAGATCTTCAATTGCATCTCCCATATCCATGCCATCTATACTGTGCCACTATCTTCTCATGTAACAGCCAGACAGACATTGGAGTACTGGCTTGAGTGTTCAATTATCTTTCTGTGTGCCGTGAGCGCTTGATGAGCCTGGCCGGGATTATCGTAGATAGGTCTCCGCTCATTGTTGGGCATTGCAGGCTCTTCTGCGATTGTTGAGTGAAGTACGAGGGCTCTTTGTTATTCAGCGCTGACAACAGTCCCTGTGTATGATACGTCCGTTCATTATGCCACGTTGGATACCATATCTTAAGGTTGTGCATCGCCAAACGGCGATCAATTTCTGGAAAAAGTGATATACGCTTTGAGCTGCTCCACCAGAGCTTTACTTCGACCTGGAGATCGAAGATCAGAGTGGCTAGGAGGTCAAAGATCTCTGATAAGTCGTTCTCGCGATGAAAACAATGTATGGTCAAGGATCGCTTCGATGTGGCGTGGTACTGCCGAGTATAATCTGTGAGGTCTTGAATAGCTCGGCGCAGCGTTGGTACGTCGTGGCTTCCTAGGGAATTCTTTGGAGCAACTAACAAATTATCCATATGTGGCGCAAATAGGTGGACGGTCTGCATTGTTCGGAGAGCTTCATGGAACGTTTCTCGCCAGCCGTAGTCCGAGCTAGCTCTTCCGTCCGAGATGTGCCGCGCATCTTCGCCCAGAGTGACAGGGAGACATACGATAACGTTGCCGGCAAAATAAGTCTTTGCCTCCCTATATATAGCCGAATGGGCCTGTAGTATATTGAAATTTTCGTTTCGCCTGATCGTTAGAGTTGGGTCGTGTATGACGTGCGACCCTCTAGCAACGAGTACGAGGTGGTATATCTCGTTCCGAATCTCTCCTGGAAGATCGAAGAAACCGGGACTGTTTGCTCGTTGTTTGCGCACTTCGACACTTTTCCATGCACCGCCGTGTACGTCGGGGCAGAGTATGTTGGTCGTAGCCGAGCCATGAGAGGACATCTCTCGGGGCATCTCGGGTGCCATATACAGTTTTATCGATTTCTTTGAGTCGCTGTGTAGCTTCGAGGGATCCCGAAGGTGTTGTTGCTTTTATATAATTCCGATGCTGCCTTCGGCTGATATTGACTCGGGAATCTCACCGCACGTGCCGGCATCATGAAAGAGGTCATTGCTGGCATAAAAATGTTGTTGAACGTGACGTTCAAGGATATTAGTAACACGATCCAGGACAAAGTCTAGTCTATATTCTACCTCGAAAACGATCGACAGCGGAGGCAATGTCAGTATGGAGTGGTATCACATGAGAGCGAGGAATGACGGACTTGATGAACGAACAACACCGGAGAGGAGATGCACGTACCTGACCGCGCTGGGACCCACGCACGAGTTTGACTTGGAGTCGACGTTGGAATATACCGACGCAATGAAAAGCGACTTTCGAGAGCCTCAGAATAACTCTATCACTCAATAAGAGAGATAAATTTACAGCAAAAGGTAGCACTTTACAAAGTCTGACAGTCGACAGAACCCAAAATGACTACTCACTAATCCACCTTCACTGCGTCCTCATCTCCCTTCCCATCACTCAAGATACTTCTGACCCCCTCCTCCACATCCCTAACAACACCTTCCACAAGTTTCCCATCAACCACATCCTCACTCCAACTGAACACCAACACCGCATTCCCATCTCCACCCGTGACGGCACTAACTTGCACCGCCGCCCCAGCGACACTCGCGCACTGACTGAACACACATCTCCCTACCTGCCATTTCCCTCCCTCCTCACTCTCACTCCTGTCTCTCTCAACCTCCTTGCCACTCACGAAGACCGGATCTGGCGGCAGCCCTTTGGAAACACCAACGTTCGACAATTCGAAGGAATCTGAACGTTCCTTACCGATCTGCGACGTGAAGAATGTTGGGATAGAGGAAATATAGCGCATCAAACCAATAGGGTTGTTTGACAGATTTTTGGAGACCTCGGTCGAAATTGCGGCCTTGATGGCGCGAGCTTCGGTCCAGGAGAAAAGGTCTGCTACCCTGGTGGCTTTTGACAAACCTCTGTTTTTGGAGCTGGCGAGGTAGTGGTCGAAATCGTACGGGCCGGCCCATGTACCAATTTGTTCGTTGATATCGAGTTCAGCAAGGCTGTTGCCGTCGGAATCATGGCTCGGGAGCGTCAGGAAGCGCCGGAGGGATATCGCGCCTGAAGAATGGAGTCGCGTGTGCTGGTGGTCTTTGCCAGAGTCTCGCAGGTTGATGAAGATAGAGGCTGCGATGATGGACTGCAAAGTGCCGGTGAGAGTTGTGCCTTCACGTCGGCTCAACTGCACTAGCCTCTTTGTTGTCACCTTGTCTAGAACGAGGGTCTTCGTGCGTGTCGTTGTAGGAGTGCTATCAGCACTGGGTGGTGTGATGCAATTTCCAGTCCAGAGACCAACGCGTGAAGCTGGGAACCACTGGCGCCAGAGAGTCTTGAGAAGAAACCATATTGAGATAGGGAGTGGATGCAGAGACTCGAGAGACGGGAGGAGTGGTGACGTGGACGACTTTACGATAGGTTCCGAGTTGATCTTTAACAAGTCGGATCTGGACAGTGACTGCAAAGCCGCTAGGAAGTGATGTTGGAATACGAGACCCGATGCTCCGTCGGCGAGCGCATGGTGATATACCCAGGACGCAGTGAACTCCGTGGTTGCGGCTGAAGGTGCGTGCAGAACAATGAGCCGCCAGAATGGTTTTGTGCCCCGGCCGTCTTTGAAATTCTTGTTATGATGAATTGCAATTATTGTCTCTAATTCTTCGTCCGGCTGTCCATCTCTTGGAATGGGTGATTTCCGCGTAAGAAATTCGACACAAGTGCGCAAATCGATCGATGGGAGTCGTGCAAAGTAGGGAGAGTCGGTGTGCTCATCCAAAGGGATTGCGCTAAGAATTGAGTGCTGTGAGATAATCTTTCGCAATGCAGCGAAGATAAGTGGTTCTAGTGAAACTATCGAAGTTGGATGTGAATAGGTCGCGGAGAGTTGGACATTGGTGTAGAACCCTAGATGATGCCGCGCCGTTGAAAATTGTTCCAGTTTCCCTATCGGAACTTAGTCTTTCCTCTTGCAAGCTGTATCCGGAGAGGCCTACCACAAAAGCGGAGCTTCTCCGATGGTGTTTGGAAGTCTGCCATTATGATGTCATGTGATTAACAATTGACGCGATAGGATAATAAATAATAAAAAAAGATCAACGATTGACGCGATAAGTTCGGATCGTGCTCGAGCTTTGAGATAGAAGTGGTGCTGTAAGAGTTGTGGTGGTCCCGGAAAGAATGGTGTTGATAGGGGACCTCGGCGCTCGCGTTGCTGATTTCTCCGGTTCTAAGCAGCATCGCGAGAGCTCGGGAGGCGCCGTCTAATTTCCGAACGGAGGCTGACCGCTTCTTCGGCCGTGGATCGCACCTCCCGACCTAGACGCTTGGCAAGATGGAGTAAAATTGCGCAATGTACGTAGGGGTCTCACGACCTAGATACTCTTGGATGCTTGACGTACCCGACACACGGTAGATCACTCAAAGAAGGGGGCGCAATAATCAGAGATGCTGTCAAACTCGTGAAGAACTTTCCTCTAAGAGGGTGCTACACCGCTCAGACCCACAACATATCAATAGCTAATATAGCACATAAGGGTCCTACATATGTCAGCTATTCCTGATGCACGCACTTCTAAGCTCAAGCAGGTGACTTACCGGACGAATCCAGGCGATACTGTTTGACAGCGCAAAACTTAGCAAGATCCTTCGAAGCCACGGTTTCTGGTAGCACGTTCTCCATGCGATTTGTATGATTAACACGCCGTGCGTGGGTAGAAACGCAACTTAGACACGGTGTACTTTACGCGATAGACTCGAGAATCAACCCGAAAGTCTGGGCCAAAAAAGTGCTACAGGATTTCGAATCAAAGGCTGACCATGAATGCATAGCCAAAGGGCAAGAATGGTTCCGGTGTATCATGATACCCAAGTCTGGTGACGTGGGCGCTCTCCAGTAACGGTATTACAATCTAATGGCCATAGGTTCAGTGACGGTTGCGCGTATTCAGCCCAGTGTGAATGACCAGTTCCAGTCCTTCAGAATCTCTTCCCAATCTCTCTTTTGTCCACCATTCAAGCAAGGTTTCCACACCTCTTGCAGTACTTCTCGCACGCTAGCAACATTCTCGTAGCGATTGCGTTCTTGTATCGCCTTGAGTCGCTGAAAGCAGTTCGTTATGTCTGACTCGGAAACCAATTCGGCGCCAGCGAGAAAGATGGGATAAAGCATACTCGATTCAGCGGGACTCCCTGGTGGTATCCTCGAAATGAACTGAATAGTCCTAGAGGCCAATGGGGCGATGAGATGTTTGTGGGCGTCTGAAGTGCGATAGAGCTGTATTAGCGCCGCCAATCTATACGCCTCAGCCAGTGCTATGAGATCCAGCGCGTGAGTTAGGTCAATGCCTGGATAGAACAGAGGGCTGTCATATACCCACTGTTGAATGTCGCGCTCAAGAGAGTCAAAGGCAGCTTGTGTGAGATGAGGAAAAGCCGGTGTGGACGTGGAGATGTACTGTATCCGACAGATGAGTGAACAAAGGTAGTAAGAGATGCCCATGAGCGGGTCGATCGTCTGTGAGCTTTCTGGTGTGAAGACGGTCGAGAAGTCAACCTCGGCCGAATGCTTCTCGGGTTTGGCAACCCCGATCATCAGAGATGCCATGACATCGTGATACGTTACGTGCCTGCGTAGCGAATCTACTTCCCAGGAGTCCGTGTCATTGTGCTCCAGGTACAGTGTGCTGAGAACCTTCCGAGCACATTGGATCTGGGATAGCCATTTTGTACTCTTCGTACCGTTGAGTGCTTCGAGACCGACAAGGAGCATTGTGATGCCGATAATCTGATACGGATCCTTCACTGGCCGGCCATCCGGTGAAATGCGGTCACGTAGAAACAGATGGCATCGCGATTGATGTTTTGCTGATAAGTCTCGGAGGTGCTGTGCTCTGTCGGAATCTGTAGTCCTTCTAGCGAGCTGAGCCGATGACATGGCCATGATGGCGTCCAGCATACCTTCAGACTGAAAAGCCATGGGTATGTAGAGTGATGTATAGAAGCTAGAGGCAGTAGTAGCAACGGAGATGCTGGGAACCATTGCTTCAATGTAATAGCGTAAAAGGTGCTTCTTCTCAGAATGTTCGTCGCCAGGGAGCGCTTCCCAAGGATCAACATGCGTCTTGAGGGGCGAGAGCTTGTCCAAGACCATCTGCATGGATTCTATCGAGGATACGGAAGGCTCTGAGACTATCTGGCGCTTCTGCTGCCATTCACATTCCATGTTTAGCCGGGTGCAGTTCTGACATTCTGGTCGCTGTCCATCACATCTCTTCCGTCGCGTCCGACACGTCAGGCACCCCTGTCGCGAGCGGGGAGCAAACTTCCGCTGCCGGGGGCGAGCGTCGCCCATACTGGCTTCTACGGTTTTCAGAGGTCTACCAGAACGAGAAATAGATCTTGTTACAGCAAGTGCAAGTGGCGAAAATCGTCGATCAGATGGAATAGTGAAAGTCGCTGATGAATGAGTCGTGGTGAAGGATGCGAAATCAACAGCGGGGTTATCGATAAGCGGCTATGCACGGACCATTTTTGCGCTAAATTCGACGGCTCCTTTTTCCTCACCAGTCAGCCCAACCATCGGACCTCGAGCTGTGAACGACTTCAGCAGCAAAGACTCAGCATGGAAGATATGGCTTCGTTCTAGTACTTTCATCGTCACCATGGCACTGTCTTCCACGAACAGTAATATCCTCACTTATCAAAGTTTTCCTGTCACCGCCTGGCCACCACGTGGCTGGCAGGTCTGCATGGCCCCAGCTGTGATAATCTGGGCCGGAAGGTATCATGCTTCAACTCACAAGATGACGTATGGCCTTCCTTTGTAGCCATTTATACACCTGCAATGCCAGTTCGTCTTTTGCTCCAACTATCATGCCTCGAGCACTCGAACAAGGCACAGTGCTCGTTTGCGTCCTCGAGAGGACTATGAGAAACTAACCCTATAGATCCCAGTACCTTTCATGCCTTGGATAGCAGCGACTCGTGCTCCTTCAAGAACTCGTCAATCCCGTGTCTTGAAAATTCAGACAATGGTAGCAGCGTGGAAAGTGACACCTGGGATGCTATCTGCCTTTCGGCGATCCGAGGCAACTAAACAAACCCAACAAGGCAACTTCGAAGTCATACAGAAAGACGTCTCCATTGTGCTCTATCTGTGCAGTTTTGAAAGCCGGATCATTAGCACTCAGGTGCTTCATCTTCACTAAAGACGACACCTTCCGATATCGACATGCGCAAGACCTTTGTTATTGACAAGGTACAGGACCAGAAACAAAGACTCTCATGACGTTGCCAGTGCTGCGCGGTCTTTGGAGAATTTTGTTGATGGGCCGAACGCGACGTGCATCAGTATGAACGACTCAGCGGTCACCCCCACCTTACGGCGAGCAAAGCGACAAACGACCCGCTTCTCAAAGCAAGTCACTGCATGCGTATGCGAGACACTGTCAGGCCGAGGGTCTGCTATGTTTGTCGCGCGGAGAGCGAAATGCTGGTACATACGTGTCCGGCTCAATACTTTCGTTCCTTCCTATCGCCAACTGTTGGAGCGATCCAGGACAGTCACGTTTTGTGACCCAGTGCCAGTCAGTACCAGACTTAGGTGAGAAACAAGCTGAATGGACGCGCTGATAATATCCAAGCTGCGACATCTTGCGCGATATATCCCGACTGTCGTTAAGGCGTAACAAACAACTCTCGCATCAATCAACACATGAATGAAAGTTGAGAATTCCAGACTCACCCTTTCCAATCTTTTGCACGTGCAGTTATTGGTCCTTGCGAAAAACCTTCCTGGTGACCTTGCTTATTAAGTCCGAACAACATGACAGCGATACCAGATTTCTCTATCTGGCAGACATCTGCCCCTAATGTTCAGAGTCATCATGTCACTTTCATAGGGCGCATGTTATTGCCATGTTTACTAAATCCACAGATCATCTTCGCGCCCTTCGAACGCACAGGCCGCCTATTAGTATCTGGCTCAACAACCCATCGCTTTCGTCGGAAAAGCTCCAGTTTGCCCGACCCACCAATCACGATCTGTTTTTCCTTTTAACGAGTCAGCCCAGCCTCCCCACTAGCCAGAAGTACACTAGCCTAGCCGACGGATGACAGCGGCGAAGTTCACCGACGGAAAACCCTGATGGATAACTAAGACCTGTCCTTTGCCGGAAGAGCTGCGATTGGCTGATTCCGAAACTCCGTCTACTTCGCGTTTGGCTCGCGCGATATGTTGACCTTCTTCTGTATTGTTAGGGCGTATACTTCTACATACGGTCCACAATGTGGAGGGCGCGATGACAAACATTTGCTGGTGACAAGAGGATGAGTCCGATACAGGTGCAGATCAGCAGATATGTTAGAACGAGCCGGATTCGTTCTACACATATAAAGATTAGTTGTTGCTGATGTCCCAGGCTCATCACCCTCAACCACCTCTACAAATCGAAAGCAGTCCCCGCCACTCACCGCTATCTCATTCATCAGCAAACATCTCAACGGGTCCTCTCGGAGCTTCTCCATTTGAACACACGGGACTGTGACTCCTTGCTCTACTCAGCAGTCCAAGTCATCTCCAACTCTCAAGTCTCGACAGAGTGTCACTATAAAGTCAACGTTCGAACCCTCCTACAACCCCGACTATCTTCTTCGAGCCGATCATTCATATCACTCGGTCATTCGGACACACCCAGACCTCCACACAATCAGCAACACCTTTTCAACAAGCCTGAAACACCTCTTACGAGCAAAACACCACTCTCTCTCTCTCTACAGTATAAGCGCAATGTCGTCCCGCACCTCCTACGAGTCTACCAAGACCGGTGTCTCCACCTCAACTTCATCCACTGCCAGCTTCATCAAACCCTCGGAATCAGCAGCTGCAAAATCGCCGAACGTGGCTAAGAAGACATGGAATGCTATCAAGAAGCACGCTAAGGAGCACCATGAGAGCGTGAACGCGGCATACTCGACTTATTACGGACAGGGCCTGGGTCCCGATGGCAGGTTGGCGAGACAGGCTGCATACAGGGGTTGAGAAGTGCATGAGACCGAAGGTTGGTCGTCACGGACCGAGGACGGACAGAGGTGGAGAAGTGGATCATTAGACTTGATACCAGCATCAACGGCGTTCCCGGATTTTTTGGTACCACGATTTCGTTGCGAAGTTCTGCATTGGAAATGCGACGATTTGGAGCAAGTAATGTCTGATATGGTAGATTGGCGTTCGAACAACTTTCAATGAATTACATCAACATCATGCTCTGTTGCTCACCATCATCGCAATTCTTAAGAGTACGACACGCATCATCATGTGGATACCAATGCTCGTACATGTCAGGTCTCCGCGGCCCGGTCTTGACCCTGACATGCGATTACTATGAATGCATGTCGAATATATAGAGTCGTCTCTCATTTTCGCTTGGGGTTATGCACACCTATATCTTCCCTTGCGGAATCGAAAATGTTACCTTCCGTGGTTTATGTCTGTGTTGCTGTGAATCCAAAGTCGATGTTGTAATGACTTTTTTACAACTGCCCAATTGCAAGATCCAAGAGAACTACAAGAGAACTATAATGATGAACAACTTGATACAAGTCATCATCTTGTCAAGACCTTGTAGACAGTCACCGCCTCGCACGGGCCACCTTCTCTGCATACTTAGAGCCATTGTTGCTCTCCTCAGATTTCTATATATTGACCACTTTCGAACTAAAAAGCACTTGTCGCGAAAGCTCATGTAGCAAGTTCTCAAAATAACTGAAAAACTGGGACCATGGTCCGCGTGCGATTCTTCTAGAACCAAAAAAGCCTTGGGCAGCAACATGCCTGCTGAGCAAACACCGGAACCAGTATCAATATGAAAACTTCGAAGTCCATCGGAAGTCCATATCCCAGATGGTATATATAGTCCTACTTCTTGTTCGCTTTGGGTGCGCTTCATATTATTTCCTTTTATTGTGAGGACCAGAAAAGAATTTGCCAATTTCGCATGTCGTGGTTCTCGAAACCAGGACACTCCAGTACCATGGTGTTCTTTGGGCTTGCAAAATCAAAACTCCGTTCACACAGTAATGATAAGGAGTTTGGCTCATGCGAAGAGCATCATACATATTTCTACATACTGCTTTCGAAAAGTCATGTCGAAACAAACAATCTGTTTGAGCATGACTCCTGTTTCTTGGTTGTCTTATCGAGAAAAGCCGGTTTGGTTCACTTCTCAGTTGGGATCAAAAGTCCGTCACTCGTCATTGTGAGATGTTCACATTTAAAAACACCCTAGTCAGTATCGCATGTTTGATTCCTTGCTATATTCGGGATTAAACTTGCCTTTCAATAATCATCGCTGTTGCAACTCCAACCTACGCGTCCATTATCGACATGTTTTATCATTTTCAGAATTTTCCCATGCATAGGAGGCCGTGTTAAAATTACGTCGATTGGTAGTTCGGGTAGCTGTATACGAACGGGTCACATGAACACGATCTTATTGAAGTTGAGGCTCTACAAAGTTTGTCTTCACTGACGAAACAACATAAGTATCCTAAGTGGAAGACCATGTTACACATGAGTTGAATAGAAACAAACCTTATCATTTTCACCAATCAAGCTTTCTGCAAAAATTGGGTGAATACTTACTCATGTCTTTTCTTCTTGTAATCCTTTACAGGTTCCAGATATCACTTCAAAACACGAGATCATGAGATCATGAGGTGTATGAATCTCGTGAGGCAGTAAAAGCTAGAAACTTCTGTTCCTCCGAAAACCACCTTCTTCATGTCCGCATGTGAATAACAAAACGAAGTTTCAATATGAACTATGTGGTGTGCGGATGAAATGACTCTATCGACGATCAATGGTGTCTGAGTACTCGAACCAAGCAAGAGCTTCACGATATGTTCCCTGTCTACAAGCTAGACCTCAGGTGTGGCACGCATTTGTTGTCGCACAATTATTAATGTGTCAAAACAAGCTTAGTGGGAGCAGATAGATGTTACGTGGACTCTATTGGGCCTCCGCATATATGTCAACTTTCTTCTCACACGCAACATGCTCTCGATCTCTTCTCTCCAGGTTTTGGGGTTTCAAAATTGTCGCCCCGTGATGTCATGTAGACTCTCTCCGGAGAGCTATGCGTACCCATTCAAATGCGACTCTCGTGGCCGCGCAGGATTTTGAAACCTGAAAGGCTACTGATATATAGATTTTCTGTCCATAGCAGACGACTTTACTCGACGAGATCCTCTCTCACAAGTAATCTTGGGCTAGTCATGGGACATACATCTATTCGGTCCCCGATGTAAAATAATTGAGTATAAACCAGATTTGAAATTTCGTCGCCCTTGAGATCATGAAGTTGGTACATAGAGGCAATCTGACAAATTCGTGTGGTGGTGTTTTATGAAGTTGGTACACGGATGCAATCTGACAAATGCGTGTGGTGGTGCTTGAAGCCGAGCTACAACGTATCGATGACTCGTCAAAATCAATGACTCTATGTACAATACAGTAATCCACCTTCAAGATGATGCATGTCTCCTCGTGGAGCCGGAAAAGCAATTTCCTGGAAACGAGAGATTGGAGGTGGCCCCGGGGTATGTAACAGCACGTGACGCTCACGTGACCGTTGTCAGCAGCATCCGAAAAGATACGTTCACCTACACATGTATACATAGACTAGCGTGTTTGGAGTACTCAAAGCTTCGAGATGATATTATTCGTCGTGAATTCTCCAACGCAGTCCGTCATACTACCCTAATTTACTCCGGTCTCTTCCTTCGGCTTCCATTGGGCAGTGATTCTCGCAAGCTAGAAAGACCAACACTCGCACGAGAGATTATTGGAGCCGGGCGTTACACTGTGACTGTGTCACAAAGGATTCCCGAGGTCGTTTCAAAGTGACTAGGCAATAACATGATGTTATACAACGAGCCTCGTACATACCCCGCCATCAGACTATTACGACGTCCCTTCGCCTCTGCTCAGCGATATCATTCGTGTTCGTCATGTCAGCATCACCACCATCATCCGCGCGCGTCGCGCCTCTACCCGGAGACATGTATACGATGAGTAGTCTTTTGGGCTTGCTTATGGGTTTTGAGGTCGTTCTAGCAATATTAGGCTTTGCCTGGCTCTGTTTCTTAAGTTTTCTGGTGACTGTAAGGCCGGGATGGCCGAGTCGACCAACACATAAAGACTATTTGCGCATGAAGTAAGTGCAGATAAAGACGTCTGTCGATGTCACATGATACTGATATTGTGGAGCCAATTCTATATCATGACCTTTTGCACCGCCTGCATACTCGGGGTCTTGATTGTTCAAAGCTGCCTCCGAACGAGCAACAGGACTCAAATGCTCGGTTGCGAGACGGCAAAATCTGTTTTCGCGACGGTGGCTGGTGGCTATGCATTCGCTGTTTTGTTCGGCAGTGATATGCACTTCGACGCAGATGTCGTTCGGATACTTGTCTCTATCATATTCCCGTTGTAGGACTCACCTTCTCATGTCACGTGGCCGGGTGCAAGGATGTATGCTAACACATATAGACTTGTGTTCTACATTGCCCTTGCACTTACCCTTCGACACTGGTACCGAGACGGCTCGCAGTCTGACGAGGAGGGACGTGAAGGTTCTCCACATACTGAAACGAGTCCCCTGCTAGCGAGTGGCAGCAATACTTTGGAGGGCGAACATTTTCACAATCCAGAAAGAGACGATTGATAGTAGAGTGTAGGCCTCAATAGGACTCCTGCTCAGTTACTGTATATTTATATATCATGTACAAAGGGCCATACCTTCTCATTCCAACCAAATTGGGTGGTGCCAATCCGAAGTCACTGTGGGGTTGTCGCGCGCATCTTGCAACTCTACCAACATCGCATCCCCTATTAAAGAATATCTTACACCCTTTGTAGGTCTCAGGATGAGACCAGAATGATTCGGACCCCAAGAATCAGGCTTGTCCCACCAGTGTATATGCATGAGCACCAAGTCTTCTTCTTCCAGGTCCGCGCATCCAATTCCCAGATAAAGGGACCCACCGGCTAAGGTTGCGGTGAATAGACATCTCGCCGGCACGTCCTGCAGCTTCGGACCGTTTAGCTTCGGTGTCTGTCTAGAAGGGTTTTGGCTCGACTCTATTACATCTACCCCGGTGACCAGACCCATGGGCTTTGACAATGCGTCAGCTATCGAAGTTCGCCAGCCGATAAAGTTCCTGACCGAGTCGTAAAATAAGTCTTTGTCCGTCGTGTCCCATACGGGACCTTTCTCAACGATCTCGAGCTGTTTGACAACGGCATCTGGGATTTCATTCGCCCGGGTCCTTGGGGACAATTGAATCTTGCGACCTCTGATCCCCGTGAGTTTGAAAATACCCTCACTCAGAGGGCGGAGAGGTGGCTCGATCATCGCCGGCACGGTCCAGTGCGGTACCCACGATGGCCATCGTGCTAGAGAGGGCTTTCGGACTGAAGCGCTCTGTAAGATAGCGGAAATGAAGCCACTCTGCATCGTGTTGACGGCGAATTGTTGGAAGGTACCCCTAACACTGTGGGAGTAGTCAACTTTGAGCGGGATAGACCCTGGTTTAGATATGTCAGATCCTGGGTAGATGTCCTTCGCCATGCTATACATAGCAAAGATTCGGTCTCGATCATCCGAACAACCGTACTCGACGAACTCAGTCATCAGGTCAATGATGCCCAGCGATCTATCTTCCGACGCCACATGGAGGGTTGTATGAAGGGGTCCAATGACCCCACAATGTTGTACCCACAACTGGTATATTCGCCTGATGGACCGTATCTTCTGTTCCATAACATCGCGGCTCGTCTGATCGGGAACAGTGATATCGGCGTACCAACTCTCCAAAGCGATGCAGAAGCGTGGCCAAGATATCATTGCTTTGCCGTAGTGAAACATAACATCTATGTTATGAACCACCTCTTGGATAATCCACAAACGCGAGAACCAGTGTAGCTTGAGAGCTTTCAGCATTACCTCGACTGAGGGCATCTCTCCCGAAGATTGGATCGCTTGTTGAAGGCCACCCTGTCGTTGCTTTCGGGACAGTCTGATCAAGCCTTGAATCGCACGAACAGCATCATCGTCGTCGTCGTCGTCGTCAGGCTCACCAAGCCAAGCAAGCACAGTCTTTGCACCGCGAAAGATGCCAACCATCAATGGAATCTGCACAGCCTTCTCTTGGTCGTCATTCTGGTTTATGCATGCAGCGTCAGCCCACAACCATCTCTGTTCAGCTCTGAGACAAAACCGTCTAATTGCGCTTTCGAGATTCTTAGTCACATGTACGACGGTGCCATCAGAGTTGAATAACGGGCATTCGAGGACAGGCGGGCCCCAACAGTAAGATATCGCCTCGTATTGAGCCTCGAGGTCGCCGAGGCTGGCTTGGTGGAACGAGAACTGTAGGGGCGCTGAACAGTCGAGAGATGGCTCAAGAATGATTACTCGGATGTGGTCGGGTGACGAGAGGGCTTCGTAAGTATGAGGCGAGCTCATTTTGGGTGTGGAATGGCGTGGAGGTCTTCTTGTGGGTTGCTCTCGATTTGGTGTGGCTGCCTGGAAGTAGTACCGTAGTCCGAAAGAAGGTTAGACGATTTACTCCACCTCGAGGGCCACCCATCACCGGGCCCAGTCTTTCTCTGAACTCGCATCACAATCCGTAAAGAACTTGTTTCCGGCCTCGCAAGCACGTATCGTACATTTCGTCAGTGATTACGATGAAAACCGACAGACACCTACGCGCTGCCATCCTGGGTCCTTCTTCCCTGCCGATTCGAGGCCCGATTATGTCATTACATCACGCTCTACGAAGTACTAGGCAGACATAAGCGGCTAATGCTCGAATTTAGCGAGAGCGTGATGGTATTACGATACTCCGTGAATACGAAAGGAGGTTACGGCCTGTCTAGCGAATGCGAATCTTGGAACCACATTGCTCCGTGGATACAAGGTACCAACTTCGGTATCAAGATATTTTCTACTTGATTCCCTTTACGCTCTGATTTGTTTTTTGACACACACTACGATTCAACCGTTTCCTTTGCGATTTCAGGATGCCACAATTGAATGCCATCCGCACAGGTGTTGCCGAACTCGCAAAAGGTCCTCCTCTCGTCGTAGCACTCGTCGGCGCCACGACGGGAATCGGATCATACGTCGCCAGAGCGCTCGCCGCCGCATTCGCAAAGGATGGCTCAAAGCTTCGCGTGTATATCATTGGCCGCAAGCCCGATCGCGCGGAAACGCTGGTTCAATTCGGCCGCCAGACCAGCCCCGGATCCGACTGGCGATTTGTGCCGGTTTCAGACGCATCCCTGATGAGCGATGTAGACCAAGTCTGCAGACACGTTGCCGAGCTAGAAGAAGAGTCGCCGTTTGCAGGCGGCCCGCCGAGACTAGACGTTCTCTACATGAGCCAAGCGCTCTCGCCTTTCCAGAAATCACCCAGTAAGCGTACAACTGGGAGTCAGCAGGGCTCGAAACTGGACAAGCAATTGACAGCCTGCAGCGACAAAAGAGGGTCTTGATACGCAAATGTCGTTACTCTATTACTCCCGCATCAGGTTCATCCAGAAACTCACGCCGCTTTTGCGGGCCGCCCCGGGCTCCGCACGCGTCATATCCATCTTTGCTGGCAACATGGAAGACAGCATCAAACCAGGTAATCTGCCAATCGGCACTCCACCAGCAAGCAGCTATGGTATTACCGATGTGCGAAAGCACGTGACTTTCATGAAGACGTTTTTGTTTGAAGAGTTGGTAGAGCAGAACGCAGGCAAGATTAGTTTTGTTCACATCTATCCCGGACTGGTCGATGGCCCCGGTTTCTACAGCGACGTTATTCCATTATGGTTTCGCATCATCTGGCGAGTCCTCAAGCCTCTGCTATCCTGGTACATCACCTCAGAGAAGGATTGTGGCGAGGTAATGCTATTCCTGGCGACCAAGCGTTATCCGGCAAAAGACACTGTCACGCCAGAGACTGGGGCCAATGTCATTGGGGGCGTCGCTTATAGTACGCAGCGCGACCTAGGAGGTGGTGCATATGCTGTGGGTCAGAGAGGAGACGAAAGCAAGAACGTGAGTTGGGCCAAGGTGCGTAAAAGCGATACGGCGAAGGAGGTGTGGGATCACACAACCAGTATATTAGCAGAAACTCAGGGGGAAAATGATAGTATCTAGTGGCGTGCTGCTGTATTGGCGGATATTCGAATGTAAATGTCACGACAGTGGTCTTCAGGGTCTCTGACCATCTCCCTTGAGCTTTCGGATGTCGAATTAGCACCGCGGGCGAGGTAGAATGCTGCAGGATAGGCTAGCAGCCTTACGTCATTTATAAATGAGGATCGAGGAACGGTTGGTGAAGGCGTTATACCTTGGCATCGCAGCCCCAGGGTCACAGGACTGCGTTGTCCTCCCCTGCCTTCACGAAAGAGACTGCAACGTCATCAAACACCAACAACTTGATGTAACCAACATGTGTCACACAAAGCAGTAGGTAGAAAGATGGTTGTAAAAATGTCATGCAAATATCTTCTACAGAAGCTACGTCGTTTGCATCTGTAGGCGGAGCACATGATGTCCGTAGAGAGTACGTCGTATATTCAACTTTGAGCTTCGGGCGCAAGATGTATCCATGACTTGAGGTAGAGAAAGTAGACGACATTGAGGTTCTGGATGCCTTACGGTCTTGATTGATCTGCAGGACTTTCATCGGTCTTTGACGGGTGCGGTACAATGCTCAAGGAACACCAAGTGCCGATAACAGGCTGGATTAGATGGTGAGCAGGCCCTACGCTAAGTATCTAATGTGGCCGCTTTCTGATTGCAGACTATGATAGCTAATAGGCTCGTTCAGGATCAAGGATCGCTTGGGTCAAAACACGCTTCTTTTGCTACCGTCATGCACATCTACCATATCCAACCTTGGGAAATTTATAAAAAGAAAACACTGCCGACCCCAGCGAGCGTTAGTATCCTATACCGAGAAACAAGCCATTACCTTGTTCCGCAGGAATATGTCAACGTCCTGTCCTACACTACAGAACTAATTCTCCCCAATATAGGGTAGAATCAACTTCCCCAATTAGGTTATTATTTTACTACCTTTAGGAGATCCTCTATACAGAACGCTTACTAAAAACAGTAAGTAGGGTAGGTAGAATACTATAGGTCGGCTTTAGCTTTAGCCAGCACAATCATCGCTGTAGGGCACCGCAGGGCACCGTAGGGCAACACCGCAGGGCACCGTAGGGCAACACCGCAGGGCACCGTAAGGCAACACCGCAGGGCACTGTAGGGTAACACCGCAGGGCACTATAGGGCAACACTACCCACTTTCCTAGCAATGATAACTACAATACAGGCGGAAAGTACTAGATTTTATAGTATTTCTTATAACTTGATGTTCAAAGTACAGAGAAGCGTTTCGGCTGCTAGAAATAGGTGAGAGTATTTCTTATAGTCTTAGAGTTATAGTATTAGTAGAAGGTAATTAACTCTTAGTAAAAATTCTAAAAAGATTAAAAATTATATGGTTTATTTACTTTTAGAAGGGTTTAAAATAAAAATTTTACTTTTTTAAGTTAGAGTAGTTTAACTTTATATTAGGGAAGTCGAATTCCTATTTTAGGGAAGATCCTTCCTATCCTATGGAGGTTCGTTACCGTAGTGTAAGAAACACATCACCTGCCCCGTTGGTGCTTTGTCCCACAACACACAACATGTTACTGTGCTACCCGAAGGAAAGCACTGCTATGCTATCCCGAATACCTACACTGCTAAGCTATCCCGAAGAGACATGCAATGTTGATATCAGGAAGATACGTACATAATGCATTTCTGTCCCGAAGAAACCCGCTGCTATGCTATCCCTAGATGTACGCGGCAATATAGTTTTGGATACAGGTATAGAAGAGTATAAAAGTTAGAAGTGTCCTGCTCAACGATTGCTGAAATCCAGATCATCATAACAACAGTTCCGATTTTCAAGGCCTTACGAAACACAGGATCCAAAAGTCATACAAGACTACCAAAATGCCCGTACGTTCAAAAAGCCCGAATGCTCTCTCCCAATAATAGACTTTAACAACTCAGGCCGCACGATATGCGAAGCACAGCCAAGTGTGTTTGGTAGCCGACTGCTCCAAGGGCATAAACATTGTTTATACTGTTGAAAACGAGCCAAAGTGGAACGACATCGATAAACAATGGTGTTACGACATCAAACCCACACGCAATGATACTGGTAGATACAATGGTATTTCTGAGGTAACCGAGTCAGAGATTGTAGCGGCTTGATTGATTGCTTTTGATCGAGAGCTTGGCTTGGGAGAAAGCAAGAAGACGTAGTTGAGAGGACAACGATACACTTCCCGGGGGTGTAGATAGAAAGACCTATCATTCACAGAAATCACGTTCACGTCGGCTGGCCCGATCTGTTCCATTCGAAGATGGATTCTAACTACATACGCTCTTTCTCAAATTATTGATTATATCTATTCTCTTATTCACGTCATGTGACAGTGTTGTGACGTGCTCAAAAGCGATTCAGTGAAGGTCATCTGGAGGTATGAGTTCGTACATCTAGTATTTTAGAGCAAATTGAGAGGAAAGAGTATAGCATTTAGTATGCTGCTAGATTTTCAAATATTTGCATGCTCAGTGTGGATGGCGCGATAGTGGTTGGAGGGGTCAACGCACCATCTGTGTCGAGCTCTTGGCCAAGTCACGCAGTCGAGATACTTGTCAGTTCCCTCATGGCAAGTTGAGGGGCGACGCTTTCGGCGCTAGCCTCGTACCTAGGTGGCTTTGTCAGCTTACGAAGTACTAGGCAGATGCAGTGAGGCTAGGTTGACGGCGCATCAAGCATCCAACCTAAGTAAACCATACTGTACAGCTCTCTGTCTGACACTAAACGTCCTTCGACCATCTGTACTAATATATACGGTCTTTATTACTTCGAGTGTACCAGCATAGACATATCGGCACCTGAGCCTTAAGGGGCGGTTTTTGCGGGGCAGTCCTCATGGCGCACGAGCTCATCGCTATCGAGTCAGTTTGCGAACAAATTTGTGCTTTGAGGGAGATTGCAGAGACATCTGATGAGGAACGAGATCCGCAAATCACACTGATTGATGTATCGCGCGAAGGAGTGTCGACTTCCCAGCCCATCACTGAAGAGCTTCTCAAGATCCACCTCGAGAATGACTTGAAGGTACATTCAGCCTCCGGATACTTAAGCCCTAGCTGACGATATGCAGAATGATGTGCATGATACCTCACTATTTGCCTCGAAACGTGGTACTGTTAGATGCGTGTCAGTACCATGATCGTACATTCTGTTCTCGCCTCATAATTCTATAGCCATTTGAAATATCCCGAGATTCCATCTGATGGAAGACCTCCAATGCTACTAACAGGTAGCTCTTTTACCCAGCTTTCTCTGTGGCTGCGCATACCGAAAATCTTCCTAGACGTGTTAGCTTCCGGGACTACGACATTCCTCAACGCCATGCCCAACCTCCCTCCTTTATGCTCCGAGTCTTCAGGACAGGCAGATCTTCATTACTTATGTATGCACGGTCCCTCCCGAATGAAAACGTAATCTGATTCTAACATGCACAGCTTTCATCTTGCAATTCAACCTTGGAGGGTCGCGCTCGACCTGGTTCAGTGCGTCTTTCACCTACCACTTCCAGAGCAGGAGGACCTACATTTTTCTTCAAAGTCTTAAGAACAGCAGTCTAACAGCTGCGCATCAAACACCTCTCACCCAGGCTATCGATAAGAGCAGCTTTTGGAGGAAAGAGCGAGCCAATCTGCTACTCCCTAGCGCAATGATACGGACACATTTGCAGGCTCGTCTCCGTTCCCTTAACGAGAAGCATAACCAGATATACGAACTCGAGTGTAAAATGGGTATCAGACATGACCACCATGCAGAGGTTGATTACCGCTCCCTCGACTTCTCCAGCATCTTCCGAGAGATCGGGAGTCTGAATTCAAACCTAGCCTGGTCGACGCACTCATGTAAAATCACGCGGCGATTGCTCGATTTCATGGATTCTATTGCAGTAAAGTATAAGCGACAAGCAATAGCCAATGGATTCACCGAAGACGAAGCAATCGAGGTGGAGCTTACATTACTTGATGCGCACGCTTATCTTCGCTCGTGGAACACGAGCCTGGTGGATCGGATGGAGTACCTTTCCAAACGGTTACAGGCTCTCTCTCAAAGTGTAAGTAAGCTACATTCCATATGAACTATGACCATGTTGTCAGATACTCACCTTGGCTAGGTGTATAGCGGCATCGCCCAGCGTGACTCGGCGAACAGCATCAGTCTCGCTGCCACGAGCACTAAACTCGCGGAGAGCTCACAACGCGTCGCGATCGCAACGTCACGAGACAGTGCTGTGATGCGGGTTATCGGCGCAGTCACGGTAGTGTTCTTGCCGGGTACCTTTACCGCCGTAAGTCGTTCCTAATACGCCAACGATTTCTAGTGTTTAACGACCGCTGACCACAGGAAGACCTTCTTCAGCACAACATTCTTCAACTTTGGCGATGGCATCAATGGAAAAGTGTATTCTAGCTGGCTGTGGCTATACTTCGTCCTGACCATAGGCCTCACAGCCGTTGTGCTAGGTGGGACATGGTATCTTTGGAGAACCAAAGAAAGGGAACTCCAAATGCATGTCGACGACAAGGAGGCGTCTAAACTAAAACAAGTATAGACTAAAAAACTTCGAATGAGAGTCTTGACGCACAACACCCACAACACCCATCAGCACGAAAGTCTTAGCACAGGCAAAAGAAAACACCCTGCCTGCTCAACGCAAAAGTCCAATCCTCTATAACGACGCAGCCTTCCCTCCAACAAACCGCCGAACCCTCGCTTCATCAAACAACTCCGGATCCGTCAATCGATCCACCTCCTTCACCTCCCCACCAACCCTTTCATAGATAATCACCGTCGGCACACCCCTGATACCCCAAACCTTCCTATACACATTATCGAGATCCTTCCACCTAGTGATCGCAGTTAACCTCCCCCTCGCTTCTCTTCCTCAAAACACATAAGCCTGGGGCATGTACTCACTCCGCTTTCTGCCCAACATCAACCAACGACAGTCTGGACTGCGTCTCCCCCTCACCCCCAAAAACCCTCTCCAGAACCGGCAATGCAGCACGCACATCCGGACACCACGGCAGTCCCGTCGCGAGGTCTACCGACGCGATGAAGCCGACGAAGATCTTTGCATCGGCGGTATCGGGGATTGGGAGGTCTTGCGGGGAGTCTGCTTTGAGGTCGTGATGAACCGGCATTTTGTTATTTCGAGATCTCGAATTTGCGTCCAAGGGTCGGTCGGGTTGTTTCAATATTGGCTCTGTGATTTCGAAATTCCTTCTGAGCTGCAGAGCCAATATCAACGTCGGTGCTCGCACATCTAAGCGATAAGCGAATCCAGATTGGGAGGCCTGTATGCAGGTACTATTGATGGCTATATATACATGCAAGGTATCGACATCGGAGCGTTGGGTGGCGCCATATTGGGGATGCATCATGCGAGCGAACAGCCGAGGCGGGGCAATCGTGTGTAGGACACGTGCGGTCTCCGCAAACGCAACGTACGTGCAGGAGACACTCAGTACCAGGAAATACCGAATTACTGGAGTATGGTAGAGCGAATCTTTCGGAACTCTCTGCACAGTCATAGTAACGTTGAAGGAGTACAGTCTGAGGCGCGCTTATAGCTGCGCTCTACCAGAACTGCCAGCATAGGCAATAGAAAGGTGTGTTTATGTACGCGACATATCACGCATTTGTTGTCTCTGGAATACTATAGCATGGTGGCGAAATACAAGTTTTCCAGGTCTCGCGATATCTTCAAGTGAAATGTACAACACAAAACAAGAAACCAAGGCATTTCCAAAGTCCTACAAGGAATAAACGATCTTGAAAAAGATCATACTCATTTCAGTATTCTCCAAACTCATGTATTACTCCAAGTTCTCTCCCATCTCAACTATCTCCGCGAACGGCGCCATGCCACATAAGTCAGCTTGCCAAACAACTCGGTGCGCCTCTTGATACAAAGTCAATATAAGAATTCTCCTCGTCAGTCCCTGTTGCTGATACACACAACCACACATCGCATTCTTGGATTCTAATAGACATCACAGTCCTAGCATGAACCTGCTAGACACCTTTAAGGGCTAGAAACATGTTACATACTCGGCACAGGTAAGGTTTGGAAGCACTTAGCCTGCCCTTTCGCATTGCATGACTGTAAGACACCTCATTCTGTCGCTACAAGTTCGATGGATTCGAAATACGTGAAGGGCTGGGAGGAAGATCTTCAGGGTGCCTGACGCAATCATTCAACACATCATCCATAGCCCGGCATCCACGGTCACACACATAGCACACTCTTCAAATCTCTCAAACAATCGAATAATATTGGATGTCATAACTCCTCCCTCATGTGTCTCATGAAAACCTGGTATCTTATATCTCACGCCCAAGAAAAATGTTCCGAATGCAAATAAACCCCCCCACTCTGCCCTCTCCCACCCTTCAAAATCTCCAGATTCTCCGCTGCAACCGCATTCCGCACATCATTCTGCATCGTCTCGGGTCCACAGACATACACGCTGAGCGCCTGTCCCGCGCCGCCCACCCGCTCCGCGTCCTCGTGTATGATCGCCGGCAGGTGTGGCCGGCCATGCAGCTCTTTGCCCGGTATACTCGCTTTGCGGTCGCCGTTCTGCACTGTGATTTCCTCTGTTGACGACGCGCCCGAGACGCTGGTGATGACGAGGTCGCCGGCTTTGACGGGGTCGTCCATGTGCTGCTCCGCTTCGCCGGTCAGCGAGACTTGGATGCGAATGTCGATTTCTCGCGCATTCGGGTACTTGGCTAGGAGATCGCCGACGGTTTGTTCGAACCAGATTCGACTGCTGGTATCCCGTGTAGCGAGCACAACGCGCAATGAGAGGAGTCCGGAGCCAGAGAAATTGCGCGCGCCGTTGGTCTTGCCGGGTTGCCTCTTTTCGATATCGATGGATTCTTCCGGACCACAGCAGCAGTCGTCGTCTGGGATTGGCAGACAGCTCTGTCGCACGAAGAGCTCGATGAAGGGGAGAACCCAACCAGCGCCCGATCCGCCTGCGATCACGAGGAGATGCTCGGCTTCGTAGTATCTTTGCAGGTCGATTCCGCCATATGGTCCGTCGACCATGACACCGACGCTGACTTCAGGTTTCTCGAGCGCGTGTTGGTAGAGTTTTGATGTGAAGCCACTTTGGTGCCGGATGTAGAACACTAGCTCAGATTTCTCTTTCGGGTTCCTGTTCGGTAGGGAGCAGATGGTGAAGGGATGCGACGAGAAGGCGTGAATGCCAAAGTCCCGGAATCGCAGGAAACAGTGCTGTCCAGGCTTCCAGTCGAACTTGGCGGGGATAGTGATTCGGGTGAAACCGCAGTCCTCGACACGTAGAGTTGCTCGCTGGGTACCGCCGTATTCGAAGAGGGTGCGTGCCCAAGGGTAGATGAGGCAGGGGACGTAGACGGCGGCTGTTGCGATGAAGTAGTCCCTACGAATTGGTCAGAATGCGATGACGCAGAGGACAGACTGGAAGACATACCATGAGCTCAGAGTGAAGTCACAATGGAAGAAGAAGATCAGGACGAACACAATGACGGCGGCAAAGTGTGAGACCTGGAAGAACTGGTATCCGAGAGCACTGCGCTGATTAGCGAGGAAGCTAGGTGGAACTTTCTGTGAAATGTGCACATACCGAATCGTGCTGTGTGATCCAAAGGTGAGCCAAGCCTGGAAGATCAACGCAACAATGCCAGTCCAGTAGAACAGAGTTCCCATCTTAACCTGCATTTCCATATCGTGGAACCGAATGTGATATACGATGAATGGGAAGGTATGCATAAGCGCGAGCAAGAAGAAAGCGTATGCCGTCCAGCGGTGGAACACTTGTAACCGCTCATGTGAGACACCAGTGAGCAGCGTGATCCAGTTGGTCTTGCTGGCAGTGGCACTGGAGAAGCAGTGTCAGTACACGTCAGAGTCGATGAGACAGAATGTCGTACAATACGAATGGCATGCATGCCAGAGCCATCCATCCTGACCTTGTTCCTAGAGGTGGTGAGCCACCGAAGTCGAGAGTACTCCAGTAATATGGCTGCGGGATGAGATCCATGCCTGTAAATCGTTTCAGTCAGTCTATCTGCGATGCACCGGAGTCTACTTTGTAACTTACAGAAGAAGAAGATGGCGCCAACAAGACCCAACAGCAGGATGCCGACAGGGGCTGAGTTCCACCGCAGAGCCTTGACGTGGAATCCTCGGTACGACAGCCATCGAATAGCTGCGATCAGTTTCCGCCATACGGGAGGTCCTCTGAACTTGCGATAGCCGAGCAATTGCGACGAGACGAAGTGGCCGATGAGGAAGATGCCGATGGTACACATGAAAAATGCAACAGTGGGCAGCGCATAGACATGATCAGCGATATACCTGTAGTCATCCATAGTCAGAAAACGTCTTCAACTCCGATCCACGATTAGACTCGTACCAGAAATGCCATTTCTGCATATAATATGCGCAGTCCTCAGCACTCATGTCGCCGCATTCGAAGGTACGATCCGAATGCAGCATGACCATGGCACCAAGCCATGCTGGATTCGCAGCCTCCATGATGGGCTATGATGGCGATGGAATTTGAGAAGGGGTACCAGAGCGTAGGTTGAAAGGGAGCCTCCTGCCAAAGCTTGGATGCGACAGAGGGAGATCATAAAGACAGGCAGGAGACAACCCACGGCCCCGGTACGCGTACATAAGAACCTGCTCATTGGACCGTAGCGCACACCGACGGCTTTCTGGAAGCCGCCACCCCGCGCGGGTTTTACATGACAATTGACGCGTTTCGCTGGTGACACTGGCATTCTGTTACTTTGCGGGGTGCGCTCGTTGTGAATCCAAGTCAGTTCGAGCAAATATGAGCATGTTTTCCAGGGATCGTTGGCTGGGAGTCTAAGCGACAGTGGGCCGCCTTACGGAATGTAGTAGCCGCTACACCCGATACAGGCGAGCTCAGTGGCGATACCTCCCTGAAGCAGATTAGCCGCAGCGAGTCCCCGCATGCATCCAGACGTGTACCCGGGAGTAGGGCTCCCTACCCCCGTGAGTGCGCACGTTTTACCTGACGGTATGTAACTCCAGCCTAGGCCAGATTTTCCACGAGACACCTCGTTCTCTGCAGTCTTAATCTATTAATTCGTCCCAGACAAAGGCGGCCAACTATCACAGCGACATTGCTGAACACTTCCGAACGCATTCCACCTATATTGCCAGCCACAAAGAAAAGACAACACCCCGATCCGTCACCATGAGCATGAGCATGCCAATGGCGACCTCGATGCCCATGTCCTCGGACAACGGCACGACCATGATGGGCATGAACCAGATGATGATGACCTTCTTCGTCTCATCAACAACGCCCTTATACTCGAGCGCCTGGACGCCGCAGACCTCAGGCCAGTACGCGGGGACCTGCATATTCCTGATCATCTTCGCGGTGCTGTTCCGCGCGATGCTGGGATTCCGGATCAACTTCTTCCCCATCATGCAGGCGCTTCGCGAGCGGAAAAATCGCGATTTGATCCATTCGTATCCGCCCGAGAAGATTGCGCTCATGAGGCCGTGGAGAGCTAATGAGGCGGTTATGCTGGCGTGTCTCGATGTGGTTATTGCCGGATGTGGATATCTTCTGTAGGTGCCGCGCCGCGCGTCGACTCTGGGATTTAGAAGGCAGATTGCTAATTGAAGGATAGGATGATTGGGGTTATGACGATGAATGTGGGATATTTTATGTCAATACTTGCAGGCGTCTTTCTGGGAAGTCTGCTATTTGGTCGATTTACAGCAATGTCTGCGGCGCACTGATCTGTGCAGAGATATCTTTCGTCTTTTAGCGCTTCTTTCTTCGGTTCCAGAGTCCCAGACATTGGAATATAGTCAATATCTGCTGGGTGGGTACATATCAGGACGTTCACGACAGGGTGCAACTTGATTGAAAAACGACGAACGAATTACATGACATGGTCTCACTATGCGCACAACTTGCATTCTCCCTCTCAACATGCCAAATTCTTTCCCGAATCAACTAGAACAGCTCGTGACTTGTATACCGTTCATGCAAAGCCCTTTTACGCACAAGCAACAATAGCCGTGACCATTTCCTTGGGACCTCCTGACAGATTGACACTGCCGATCATATGCAATCTGATACATCGACCCTTGTCTCGGTATATGTGCCATATTCCGTACGTATTCCTTATGAGTCTCACAGATGACCAAGCCGAGGAAGACAGTGTTGTGTGAGAACAGCCGTGCATTAAGTTTATCTCGCGATTGACTCCTACGTTCCAAGTTTATATCATACATCATGCAACATACCAGCCAGCTTCATCTACACTACCCTTGGAACGGAGTGCATCAGTACTACTCTAGTGCTGCCCAAATGCTTCGTTGCAGCAAAGACAATTCCAAAATCTAGGTTGTTTGAAATCGTTTACAAAAGACCAAAAGTCCTCTGTTTCTGCTTCTTCACATCGACGTTCTGCCAGAACGATATGCTGAGGAGCAGGGTAGAGTAGATGCACGTCGCACCGATAAGCATGTACCTCTGCGTCTCCGCATAGCTCAGGTTGATTGCATCGCGTGTCGGGCTACCCCACGCGTACCCGGACTGCGTGTCCAAATCGCCATAAATGTTCGCAAAGTTGTCCATTGCTGAAGCGGGCAGGTGAGCCATGAGGCGAGCAGGGAACACACCCGTCCAGATGGCACCAGCAATCGTGGATCCGATGGCGCCGCCAATGGCAATGACCATGGACTCGGTGGCGAGTAGTGCGGGGAAGTCCTGTTGCTTCGACACGCACATGAGAGTGGTTTGCTCGGAGATGACGAGGACGCCGCCACCGAAAGCGACAAAGACCTGGCACATGACGATGTATCCGATGTTGACGTCCGGCTGGCGGAAAGCAATCATGAGGCCGACACCGAGGATAGTAAGGGGAGCACCAAAGAACAAAGAGTACATCTTCAGCTTCCCGTAGTAGCGGAGAGCGGCGCCGTACACGAGGGAGATGAAGCAGCTACCCATGGTGTATGTGTTGCTGATGTACGTAGCATATACGACAGGCTGGTTGAAGAGGACGACGAGTAGCGAGTAGAAGTAGCTGTCCCAAACGTACCAGCCAATGTATAGGGCAAAGGCCATGGTGTAGGTGAAGATGACGGTCCGGTTCTTGAGCAGCTCCCATGGGATGAAGGTGACAGGCGCCACATATTTCTCCCAAAGAGCAAAGGCGGCAATAAGGAAAGCGCCAAAGATGATGAAGCAGATGATCATTGGCGACTTCCACTGATTAGCCTGGTAAGAGTAGAGGTTGAAGCTGAGCAAGAACAGCGCAAGACCCAGAGCCAGGATGAAGATACCAATCACGTCGAATTCCCGAGCGTAATAGTACGCAGCCTGAGTGAAGTTGCCAGCACTCTGTCGAGGCTGAATGAGGCCTTGTCTGAGAGCTCTCTTTTGAATGATGAAGAACATGGCGATGAGAGGGGCGCAGACGATGGGGATTACGATGCAGAAGACACCAAAGCCCCATCGGAAGCCAATCCCACCTGGAGCAATCATGCGATCGACAGCGAAGCCATAAACCCAGGTGGTGATGAGCCAGGGGGACGCCACGTAACCGACGTAGAAGCCTCGGTTCTTCAATTTCGAAGTATCGGCGACGAATACAGTTATCGAAAAATCGACACTGTTGTATCCCATGTAGTAGAAGACCTGGGCGGCGCAGTATGTTTGCACGTTGTTGCAACCAGCCATCATAATCAGCCCCAGTATCGTGCACGACACACCAATGCAGAGAGCCTGTGGGCGACCCCAGATGTTCATGATCTTAGCATATGGCAGCTTCCAGAGACCAGCAACAATGGACGCAATGACGTTGGTCAAAGCCGTCAGCGAGTGCTCTTGGAAGGAGCTAGTGACGTAGGGTGTCAAGGTACTAACACACCCAGAGGTGAAAGCCAGGATGAAGGCGATCAACCAGACCCTATACAGTGTCAGCTTCAGTCCGAATAGTTGCATATCGAACCAACCACGCACATGATGTATGCAAGGATCAGGTCCCGTCGCGTCCAGGCGTGGGTCATAGCCTGCACCTGCTGAACACCATGCTCGGCAGTACGGTCAATCTTGTTCAACTCCTCGTCCGAGTAATTGCCTTCAAGGCTGTGAGGGGCGCCCAGTTCCTTGTCGGTATGAGCAGGATCAATGCTAGTCCTAGCATCGACGGCCGCGGGGACATCGGCGACGTCAGTCAAGTTGCCCTTCTCGTTCTCGCCGTTTCTGGCGACTAGCGCCCCAGAGGTCAGTCCCTTGAAGGTGAAGCCCATCTTGATAGTACACAGTGATGGACAGGCACTGCAAGCCCTACGGTGGCAAGAAAGTACAACGATTGATGAAGGTAGAGATTGATAAGATCAAAACTGATCGGGCGTGTTCAGGGTTCATATAGCCGGGAAAGAGTCACCCCAGCGCTAGATGGAATGCAGGGCATCGAGCCCGGTGCTCGGCTCGCGCATGCGTGAGCAATTCGGCCATGGCGAAGGGTATTGGTGGTACCCGCGCTATGGAGTGAGGATACGCACTTCGTGACCGCATGGGGCATGTCGCAACGTGGAGACGTTGGGAGGGTTGCACAACAAAAATGTTTCGGTCCAGGGCGGGCACGACTCAAGTGTAGGTTGCTAGGCCTCGTCCGGTATGGTGGCCGGAGATGATGGCTGCACTGGGGACGCCGAGGCGGCATAAAAATCTTATCTCGATAATCCGCCGTCCCCTGGTGTCAGCGGCGTCCAATGGCTTCAGCTGGCGTGATCTAATCGTTATCAGATCGAGTTATCTGATGAAAACTCTGCATCGCCGAGAATCGGCCGTCATTTCGCGTCCATCGATGCCGCGCAGGATGTTGATCATGAAGAACCAGGTGAGCAGTCGAGGTGGGCCGATGTCGGTTGTCCTGTTTCCATTCTTTTGGGTTTTGACGGCTTTCGCGTGCCGAGCCTCATATGAAGACGTTGGTGGAAAGGGTCGAAGGATGCGCACCGATTCCAGAGAGGTGCTGGGCTACCGTAGACCTGGCACTGGAGTCTTGGGAAGCAGGGTAGATGCCATGCTCGACCACCGCTCCACAGTCTGGATGAGTCCTTTTCTCGTGGTTACAGTTTGCGGCACCAAAGCCTGCGTATATCGCGGAAGCTTCAACGTGTCGCGCGACTACCCCCGGAACAGTCCCTTCATGGCGCCTGATTCACAAAAAACAACGTATACTTTAGGACTCACGAGAGACATGAGAAAAATTCTTCAAAAGAACTTGACAATCGAATCCGAGAAGCAGTCGTCAGGGTGTAACCGTTGGCCCAAATCTTCACCTGGGCAGGGACCGAACGCGCACGACGGTCGACAGCGGGGCGGAAAGAGTGGGGGAGTGACCTCTTGGCGCACGGCTTGAGCATAGCTTCTTTCGAGCCGAGCGGCCTCTGCGTAATAAGTATCGGTAGATGCGATTTCTTCTCAGTCTAGATCCGGATTCTTCCTTCTCCAAGATCAATTCGCGAATAGACAATGATCAGGTGGCTTGAGCCACGTCGTACGACACGAAGAGAGGCATTCTTGGAGAATCTTACCACCCAATCTCGATGCAAAGACTACTACTATTCCACTACCAGAGAGAGATCACGAATATCGTATTATAGCATCCTGAAGTCGTAGTTTCCACTGACGTCAAATTTTCCCACGTTCGTTACGCTGACACAGGCATGTCCGCGCTTCGAAGACTTCAAGCCCTGGCGGTTACCGTTGAAGTCAGAGCTTGAGTTCTATCATGAAGAGCACATGCCTTCACTCACAAAGGGGTCGCATTTTACATCTCGCAGCTACGTATTTTAGGGCACGCGTCCAGGCTACAGGTTTTCTTCAATTTTCACTCATTCGGTGCGTCTTACTTCTGAACATGTATTTTCAAGCCTTGCCAGAGGGTTAGGTGCCTTGTAGCTGAGCGAATCACTAGTCTTGTATAAGCGCACACCATATGGCACAGCACTGTAGGCAACCATCTATTCCAATCTGCACTTCACCATCCTCCATCGACCTCGCAACAATGTCGATTCCAGCTACTTGGCACTAGAACTGAGAGCGCGGGCCCTCCTCAAGTGTCAAATGCCTTCCTTCGATCGCAATCAGTCCAATGTTGGGCCTTCGGCAACCCCTTCGGTGACCGCAGCAGCCCTCAGCATCAGACCGAGGACGTACTCTCAGCATCAGTCTCCGTTGTTTCGCAAGCTGAGCGGAGAGCTTCGTAATTCGGTCTACGAATATGCGTTGGGGAGCCCGAGCTGCTTGATGCACATTATCCCCACCGGAGCAGAAACTCAAGATGAATTAGCAACCACCAGCTTCGGGCATCGTAGATGCGACGACCATGGCTCGAAGAGTCTATGGCCCAACTACTCAGAACATCCAGGCTATCCCACATGGCAGCACACCTGTTTCGGCCAATGGAGCAAAGTCAATGACGGCCGCGCAGGCGGAGGAAGGCATCACGCAACAGCTTCAAATGATGGACTTATCTCGCTGGTTTTCAATTGCCGTCGGGTGTATCTCGAGGCCATTCCAGTATTGTATTTGGAGAACATCTTCAACTTCCAGCGCGTTTCGGTGCTGAACGCGTGGAACGCCAGGCTGCCTAGCTGGCAGTGGCAGAACATCCGCCATATTCACATCTCCACTTTGTTTCAAGAACTTGATTGGAGGTCAAACGTACTCTTGGGACCAGAGGAAATGGAGGATTGGATTTTATGTTGTGGGCATCTGGAGCAGTTACGAAACTTGCGAACATTACAGATCGAGCTGCAAATTTGGCATGGTTGTCTTCGATGGGAAAGTGAGCACGGCCCTTGGGACATAAGCGACAAGACTTTACTACGAATTCTGGGACCTTTGAGAAGTGTCAGCGCTAAGAGTTTCATGGTGGAATTGAACGTCCCTGGTAATCCAGATCTGGAGCGGACCCTTTGCACGTTCGGCGAATTTCCCTTCACAGCATGTGTGAGAGAACGGAAACATCTGAGAGGTCCCTTTAACCAATGTCAGCTTATTGTATATTCTTTACCACGCGTCTTGACGTGAGTCTAATATAACTCTGAAAGGAAATTGTACAATCCAAAGTTTCCTAATCATGTCTGTCCCAGCTAATCAAGATCTTCCTCCAAGGGTTACAGGGTTCTGGGAGCCTTGTATCTGAGCGAATCATCTGCCTTGATTAAGCGCGCACATCATAGGGCATAGCCCATCTACTTAACCGTACTTCTCAAGACGTATGAAAGTCTTAAAGATTGCAATAACATCGATCGCAGTCTTTTCGTACTCAGACTGAGAAAGTGCACCGACTGGGACGCGCAGAATGCTCTCTTCCGACCCTTCCAGAGACAGGCTCCCACCCGTCGGTTCGGTGCCCGCAGAAGGGAAAGACATCTGGTCAACAATACATCCCCAGCAACAATCCCCTCTGTTCGGAAAACTGAGTGGAGAACTGCGTACCTTGGTGTACAAATTGGCATTGGGCCATCCCAGTCGCTTGATGCACATCCTTCATCGCTTTGAGGGACCAGTACTCCCTCAATATAAGCATCGCCTATGTGAAGACAATGATACAAGCTATCCCACGTGGCAGCATACATGTTTTGGGCAGTGGGAGAAAGACGACACCGGCCGTGCGAATACGGAAGCGTTCTCAATCGGAGCTTCAGAGGACGGTATGCTTTCGTTCATCCTCAGCTGCCGTCGAATGTACGTACCCCAAAACTGCAGACGTCCAGTGACCTTACTTTGGGTAGATACAACGAGGCCCTGCCTTTCTTGTATAGCCTCAACATCTTCATCTTCCAAGGGGTCTCCGTGCTGAATCGCTGGAAAACAGACCTGCCCAGCCTCCGATGGAATGCCATTCGACACATGCACATTTCCACAATGCTCCAGGAGATCGGTACTTGGAAGATGCCTCGGGTACGTGAGGGAGACACAAGGTCCGATTGGATCGAATGCTGTGAATATCTGAGAGCCCTACCGAATCTTCACTCGCTGCGAATGGACCTCACTATTTGGTATGGCTGGTACGACTGGGAGGAAAGGCATGGGCCGTTTGAGGTAGACGATGATTTCATTTTCGGCGTTCTGAAGCCGCTGAAGGATATCAAAGTACATTTCTTCGAAGTGGAATTGAACATCACCGCACGTCCGAGGGATGGAGAGATGGACGAGGTTTTCTGTGCGCTTGGAGATGTCAACTTTACGTGGTACAAGAAGATGCGAGAAGTCCGGTACAGTGTTCTCCGTAAGATCAAGGGATGTTAGTGTGACCTGATCAATTCAATGTTAGCTCTATTCGTACTGAACAACTTTGTCTAGTGCGATGAAATATGGAGCCAACCTCTTGTAAATCCATCGAACTTGTAACGTAGAAAAGTAGGGTAAGTACTTTTATAACTTACCTATACTAAGTATATACTATAATTTTAGCCTTTAAAGGTATCTAGTAAGTTAATACTAAAGCTATAATATCTATTGGAATTTAGAATTATAATACCTAATTTTATATATTAGGGACTAAGAAGGAGAAATCTAAGATGGATTTTTTATTAAAGATGGGTTTTCAGAAGAATGCGCACCAAGTTATTTAGTAAGCTGGTTTATAGGGAAACATTCTCGACGAGAGCACTGCAATAACTCGAATTCTCAATCGGACGCAGCCCGCCGATAGGGCTGAGAACGACAAGGCAGAAAGCCTGGTAGGTGCTGGCTGACCCCACTACTCTCAACTGAGCGTGTCAGCGGCGTGACGCAGGACAGGCGATCGAACCAACGCTTGGACGAAGACGAGGACATGGAGAGATTCGCAGCCCCCGTCTCTCTCTAGACCCGCAGAGCTGCTCTTAGATTCCAGATGTGTCCGCCGAACGGCCACAGAGATGGGATATGGCAGAGCTGGCAGACTTCAGGACTGTCCTGAAGTCGGCCGGCTGCTGCGGTTCATGCTTGTAGCCGCGCATCTGAGACAGGAGCTAAGATCTGGCTATTCCATTCGATAGAGAAATCGGCCATCTGGCTGAGGGATAGTAGCAATCAGAGTGATAGGGCAGTTCAAGCACCTGGCAACTTTAGAAGCCGCTACTCTCTCTATGTTTAGCAAATGCTCCGGTAATCAACGAATACAGAAAAGCGCAGCGATGCAGCCCTGAAATCTAAGACAAATTACGAATATGACTCCGCCGATTGCACCAAATTCTGCCTCAGTAGCAAGGAGAATCCTCGGGGTCTATGTTCAGATAGAATTCACCAACATTACTGATTCCTCCATGATCGCTACACCACAGGTTGGTGAGCCACATCCGATTTCTGCAGGTTGCCTCCGAAATGGTGTCGCCCGTGACCGACGGATCAGGGTCGCCGTACCAGATATCAAACCAGACGCTTCCCGAGTTTACGTTCCTGCAAACTACTTTTTTCTGTAGGCCAAATCTTAGATAAATTCGCATCATATCAAAATTGCCTTGTGTTGGTTCCTACCGATACTTCTTTGCCCACGTTTAGCGCGTTGGCGTAGAGTCCAGCAAGCTCTTTGCAGGCGTCGTCAATGATCGATTGTTGCTTGTTGGTGTTGGACTCGATAGCTCCAAATCCAGGCCCTGAGCCGTAGCAGCCTAGACTCACGACTGGTGCAGTGAGGGAGGCAATGGTCGCAGCGACAGAGATAGCAGACAAACGCATTTTAATGGTCCAGGAGCGATGGTGGCGCTTTTTTTTTTTTTTTTTTTGAGAATGGTGATGCTGATAAGGATAGGATAGCGTTGAAAGCAGAGAAGGCTAGTATTTGTAGGGATCTTGGTTTTATTAGTTGATGCTTCGGACATTCTGTTAGCTACCCTAGGTATCTTAAATACCGGTGCTTCTTAGTGTTCCAAGAACCCCATGCATTTCTATCACCAAAGCCAACCAATTGGATACTCCCTCTGGGTTCAGTAAACCTCGGACTACCCGTGCGAGTGAGTACAGTCGTACGAGCCCATCCATCACGTGTTAATCATGATAGGGCTTTCTTTGTTGTCAGTATGTTGCTGGGTTTGGAGATGAGATTACAGACTTCCGCACCTTGGCTACGCTAATTTCTCTCATTTTCTTGAATATCCTTCCGGATCTGGTATCTAAATATAAAATTAAACACTGGATCTGGATCGCGTATTGTGTCCGTGCACGCAACGCCTGGATTCACGCAACGCCCTGCTAACACCAGAATAGCAATCTTAAAGATAAGGTTATATAGCTATATATAATAGCTATACAAGCTTAGTTTTATAGTAGAATAGTAAATAAGGCCTTATAATTATTTTATACTATTTATTTAAAAGCTTAATATTCTAGCTCTATAACATAACTTTAGATAGAGTAGCTAATATAGTAGTCTTAACTTTAGTAGTAGCTAAAATAATACTAGAAGGCTTAGAGTACTTACTACTACTTATAAAAGCTCTTAAAGCCTTATATTTACTCTTTTAGAATAATTATATAGCTTTAGTAGTATTTTTATCTTTTTTTTAGCGTGCTTATTTAGTAGCCTTAGTAGCCTTCTTTTTTTACTTTTTTTTTAAGTCTCTTATACTTAATATATCTCTACTTAAGCTTAAATTAATACTAGAGTTAAGTATTATATTTTTTCTACTTAGCTTATACTTTTTAGAGTTTTACTTTTATTTTATTTTTCTTTTAAATAGCCTTATATATATATATACCTCTCTTACTTTATAAAATAACTAGAAGATAGCTCTACTATAATACTCTTAATACTATTAAAGGTTAAAAACTTTACTCTTCTTTTTATACTTCTTTTTATAGTTAAGAGCCTTTCTTAAACTCTTATTTTTATACTTTAAAAGCTTATTCTAAATAGAGAGATAGTAAAGTAAAGATTTAACCTTTTTTTAACTTAGTTTACTAGGTATTCTTTATAGTAGTATATATTAATTAATCTATCTTTCTTTAATTACTATTAAAGAGCCCTAATAATAAGCTACTCTTATATTTTAGTATAATAGTAAATCTCTTAAAAATAATATCTAGGTTTATTAGCTATATTCTAGTTACTTTAAATATCTTTTTTATAAGACTTTCTAGAATAGTAAAAAGAAGTCTTCTTTTTTAATTAGGCTAAGGTCTTAAGTATTATAGAGGTATTATATAAGGTTATTAGAGTAGCTTTATAAAAGTAGCTTAAATAATACTATATTAAGTAGCTAAAGTATATAAGTTAAATAAAAAAAAGAACTATAAAAAGAATTCTATAGTAATTATAGTACTTAATAAATTCTATTATAAAATAAAATCTATAGCTATTAAGAATAAGTAATTTCTATCTACCTAATTACTACTTTATATAGTAATTAAATATCTACTTAAGCTAAGCTAGGCCTATATTATTATTTAACTAGCTTAATAATAATAATAAAATAAAGATCTAGTACTTTCTAGCTTTAATATTATCTATCTAGTTTAATTATATAGCTTCTTTAGTAGATATATAAATAAGGCCTAAAGATAATAAGCTTTTATTAGTATAGTAGTAGGCTAGAAGTATTAGAAACTTATATAATCTATTCTATATAGTTACTTAAACTTTCTTTTTATTCTATATATATATACTAAAGATTCTTTTACCTCTATTAATTATACTAATAAAAAAGCCCTTTTTATCTATATTATATATATTTTAAGCCTTAAGCTAGTATTAAATAATTTTTTAATATAGTAGCTTAAAGTATAGTTTATACTTAGACTTAAAGTTAGCTAAGTAGTATATATAGTTAAGGCTTATAGTCTATTTAAATATAAAATAAATATTATAATTATTAATAAAGTAAGTAATTTAGCTTTTACTTAGCTACTATTTAGTAACTTCTAATAAGAAATTCCTAATTATCTCTTATATAGAAGGAAGGCCTTACTTTATAAATCCTTTAATATATCTTATAAGCTCTACCTATTATTATAGGCTAACCTTAAGCTAGTAAGCTACCTAGGTCTTCTATAATACTTAAAAGCCTTAGTATTTTTAACTAAGTATAGATTAATTAATTTTATACTTAGCTATAAGCTTTATATATAAAGGTTATTCTTCTAGTTTAATATACTAGACAGGCAAGTAGTTAGAATAGGCAAGTAGTTATCCTTTACCAAGACCCTATTAAAATTGTAATAACTCTACTAGAAGTAAATATACCTTAACCTATTAATACTTAG
>MU004555.1:0-40504 GCA_010405375.1 Lophiostoma macrostomum CBS 122681
TTAAGGCATCGCATTTAACAGTGAGTTACTGTGAATTTTGGTGGGGTCTTGGCAGAGTGTCCAGCTCGCCCGTGTGTCCAGCTCGCCCGTGAGGTACGTTAACTATCTCTAGTATATCTTATTGCGTTGTTAAGATATATTGCCTTACACGTCGCGAAAAGTTGGTAAGGTGGCCAGCTCGCTTGCCAGGTACGTTACTCCAAAAAGTATACTAAACTAACAGAGATAAGTATGGGACTTGACCACAACTTCTTTTGGGTTTGAAAAGCGTGCGTATCCCCACTCTGTCACCTAGGGTACCCAGCTTCTAAAGGCCTCCAAATGTCGGGAAGATCATCCCGTGGGGATCTTGCACGCTCACACAAAGTCAATGCGAAAGATGATAGATTCAAAAGGTTGCAAAATGAAAATTTAATACGACATGATTTTCAGCATATGGAGGGTCTAGAACAAAGAGGACTGTCCGCGAAACGACAGTGACTCAGAACCTTGACTTTCCTCGAAGGAGTCAATTCATCACTATAGTTTATTGGTACTGTTAGGATGTCTGTGTCTCGCCGCAAACCTTGAGACTGATGAAATCCTCTGCCTCCGCTATTCTTCTGCACAGTAAAAAAGAATGTACTGCACATAAGATTGGAGCAGAGACGAAATTAAAAGCCGCAAGTGCGCGTACACATGTTCGTTGGTCAAAACAGTCCAGATGTCTCCTGCCTATATTAGAATCCAGAAAATCTCAAAAAATTGCAACGTCTACCTTGTTTTGCTTTGTAATACGCTTGAATTAAAGTGAAACCAACCGGACTATGATCCCTTTGTCTTGACGGGTAAACCAAAACAGTCTAGAGATGTCGCATGGATTTATTGAACCACATTCGCAATGGTATGAATCCTTGAACTTCGAATGGCGTATGTCTATGGAACCGTTCACACCAGAAGCATTTTGGACTACTCGACCACATGCATGGTCTCGTCTTCAGTTCTTCGCTGGCAAACATTATATGATACTCATCGACAGGATCACATTCAAAACCAAGCTAAAATGAGGTAAGGATTGTGTCCGTTGGTTGTCAGGTAGCGAAACATCACTGTCGAGCGATTTATGCGTCTGAGTCCGGAGCACAATATATTGATGCCTGCCACATAGCTCGTAAAGATGTTGTCCTGCACGCATATGTGACAAGAGAAACAGGCCTTGGCAAGTCCTGTATATGAATGCTTGGATGGGGCCATGTATGATGGTAGCTGACTATCTCAAAGTCGCAAGCCGGAACCTACATTGCTCGCAAGGAGTCTAGAGATGTTTACATTCTTATGAAAGCAGTTCCAGAACCGCATATGTGCTCAGCGCACATATTACTCCGTACCTCCAATGGGCTGTTGGAGGCACTAAAGATCACCGGTTCGATGTAATATGTGCACTTCTCGGCCTGAAGCCTTAGAAAACACAGATACACGAGCCAATGTGCAGAAAACTCTTTACCTGATTGATAGTAACGAAAAGGTCGGGGACGAAGTCCACCTGTTGCCCCCCTTTCCTTCCTGCCTCTTATCAGTCACCGCGCCAGCGGAGATTAGGGCTTGGAATGGATAAAATTCAAGTTCACCATGTCCCAAGTACTTGTCCTTCTTGGCAGCACTCAAAACTGCCACAAATCTTCAGTATGTACTAATCGTTTCCTTTGCCGTACCCCGAGTGTCGGAGTATTCAAAGCTTTGGAAATTGAGCGACATGTGTTAGCTCTTTTCCTTCACTAATGTGTCAATAAGGGTTTGCAGAGCTCAATCGTGTAGGTCAACTTGGTATGACGCTCGCCGTGTTGCTCTGCTTCGAAGCCTTGTTATGCAGAGTTCAACAAACCAACGGGACCTGACGGACATGGAGGCTACCAAAGCATGGCTGTGTAAAGAGAATACACACAACAATATCATGAAAAGTCGCGACCGCTCGGTCAAAAGAAAGAACAGGACGTCCTTCGCCCATGTGACGTCGTGTCCGTGAGACCAGCATCGAGTATGACTTCCTAGGAGAAGAGAAGCGTATCAATCTTAAGACACCGTCACCTCATCTGTCGATTTAAGAACTTGAAAGACCCTGAAATATGCTGTTGGCGAGATATTTAGAGTCTTATAGATCCCGCTAAGACGCATTCCTATATGCCTCTTGTGCGAGGCGTGACATTTTCCCCTTTAGATGCACGCACGTGCTTCTGAGGTCCCAAAGCATATGGCGCTTTCGGCTAGCATAAAATTCAGGGCTGCCCCGGTAGAACCCCTCTAAGAAAACTTGAAAGATGAGTTCATGATGTCGCACGCTGTCTGTCTTCTACCACCCCAGGGTACAACTTGTGAGAACTATCGCACGAAAAGACTTACAAAACAGTCCAATGTGGGATTCCGAGCGCAGGAACATACAAACGGCAGAAAATTTTTGTCTATGTGCACTCACTATGCCTTCATCGAGTATTACTACAAAATTGAGATTCCAGGTCAGGAACGACATGTCGGCTCCTGACGTAGCAATCCTGTCAAATCGTGCATATAAAGAATGGCTCTCCCTGGACATGTGTACTTTCATCAACTGGTCTCACCTACTAGCTCCCTCTGCTATCACCAGAATTCAAAAATCTCCGACTGCATGAGTCTGTGGTACAGACCACCAGATATGACCGATATGTCTCCTTTCAGTTTCCAAGACCCCTCTCATAGCACACATGTTCTTTGAGTCTTTGAATTCTTGAAGATCTTGGCAAAGATTAAGAATATCTCAAGCATGCAGTACTTGTCTCTTCCTCCAACCTCAAGCCCAGCAAAGGCTTCGGAGCATCAAAAACGGCAAAAAGTTGCATACATGTGCGACCGTCTGACTTGATCAGCCGTCAAATGTGAAGACACAATTTTAATGTCGAATCTTGTCCTTCTCCACTGAGGTTATTTCTTTGAATAATTCAGGGATGAAAAAAAAGCTGGCAGTACGCAATGTCATCAGCGCTGTGCTTGGATCTTCAAAACCAACCCCTTCTACGACTATGTGACGAGTTCGGCCTGTCCCTCCCCTCATGATTTACCAAAGCGTCAATCACCGAAAATAATATGCCTACCATATCTATGCGTCTTCTGCTTCATATCTGCAACCTGGACTCGCAGAACCGCATTGCAGGACATAGTATGAAAGATTTGTCCGTGCCATCTTAAAACTACAAAATTTCCATTACATGACTGCGCGACCAAAAGACTTGTCCGTAGGCTGTTATGTGCGAGTCACTGCGCCAAATTCATTCCAAAACATAAGGAAGACCAGAGTATGAGTTGGTTTTTGTCCGTCTCCCATATCACTCATTCTTTGGGATACTATAGGGTTTGGAAAATTTCCAGTTTGCATGAACATGTGCATAACCCTGGTTTGTTGCCTAGGGTAACAAGACAGAAATATTGCGCCGCCAGACATATGTGGAAGTTTTGTTCTCCCTCCTCGACAGGGAATCAAAAACATCGTGTGCGAGTGGTTCATGTGTCCTAAACCTCCTTGAAGTCCGACCAAGAGCCTGGAATACTAGTATATGTGTGGGGTTTGTCCATACCCTCCATCCTGCGACTATCTACTCGACTCTGCATCTCCAAAATTCCAAGACGGAACAATACATGAGTCGCTCTTCTTGCACTCATCTAGAAAGTCATGAAAATACGTGCCATGTGCGGAACTCTTGTTTTGCCTCTCAGCAGCAACATAAGTATCAAACTTTCGCTATGTACATACTTGCTCGCCAAATCGGCAGATACTTTGTAGTATTCATCGTTCTGCTCTCCTCTTGAAAACTGGTTCTGGGGGCTAAAATGTCGGAGTCTTTCCACATCCATATTATACACCTATCGACGTCTGTGAAGTACTTCAAAACAGAAAGAGCACAGAATTTGGTCCATGTGCACCGTTCTACCCTCAATTTTTTCAAAAGTTCCTCAGCAAGCAATTTTATGTGTGGAGTAACTTCCCTCCCTCCAAATGCGCATCAAGAACTACAACGTACCAGAAAAGAGTCACATCGTTGGGGCATGTGTCTCTTTCTGCTCTGCGCTCGTCCAAAATCCTCATCGCACATGCGTTAAGTGGAGCCTTTCTCTCTTCCCGCAACTATCTACCAAAGTCTTGAGTGCTCCAAAGCATGAAAAAACATGATAGTGAAAAACCGCATGTGTCTCTCTGCGTCAACTTCCACCAAAAACGCGACCTCGAGCTAACCCATGTGAGGATACTTCCTATCTCTCCAAGTAGTCATGAAGAAACGCGATGCACTGAAATCCACAGAACGGTATCGGTATGTCTCGCTCCGCTTCGAAGTCTCCTAGATTAAACTAAGAGGCGGAACGACCCATGTTGTGTGGGTTCGTCCCGCCTACTCTACTCAACTCGCGTTTTGATCCGACCGGTCTGCCGGTCATGGAGGGTTCCAGAGTCCAAAAACTAGAGATATGGCATTGGATGTGTGGTGTTCTGCCTCGGAATCAAATCAAGTTCCAAGCCACTTTAAACACCATGAGAAATCGTCCTATGCGGTTGTCTGCGACTTGTCGGTATCGGATGCGCGGGGCAAAATTCTGAACCAAAAAACAAGCAGAGACGCCTTGATGTGGGGGACAGATGTAGAGAGACTAAAAACTCACTCATGAAGACTTTATGTACTCCGGAACGACTTGCACCCAAACGACATGCTGAAAAACACTGGAAAGAACAGAGCAGAATGAAAAACAAACAGAATTGATGACCTGGGATGAGCGGAATTCTTCTCGGAAAGATAAATTTCAGGAAGGTTATGGCGCCTGAGTGTTCCACTTTCGTATATATACGAATATATGCTACAATGCGTGATGTGATGATGATCACAACGACTCCCCTCCAATCATCATCACCATCACTACTACCACCACCAAGCCCCGATCACGAACCCCCCAACTCCAACACAGCAACACTCCACTCGGGCATAACCCAGCTAAACGTTCCATTCCCACTCGCCTTGACAACGCTCTTCGTCTCCACAACCACATTACTCCCCGTATACGGACCATTATACCCCCACGGACCCTCGCTGCTCGTCAACAGCGTCAAGTGGGCTTCCTGCCCGCTCTCAACTTCCTCGAAACTCAGGCTCACCGGCGTATCCTCGTGATTCGTCGTGTTATAATTCGCCATCTTAACCACCAACCCACTATCCTCCTGCCCTTCATACCCCTCCCTACTCCCTGCTACCCAGAACAGACTCGTCGTGTTCGCTTCCGGGCTCGTTGGGAAGGTATGTGTAATCGTATGGGTCGAGAAGAGATGGAAGACGTGCCAGGATGTCGATAATGTCGTCTTGGATGTATCGGCCTCGAACTCGATGAGGCACACGCTCCACTGCCAGCGATTCATGTTGCGGAGCGCAGGCGCGTAGGTGGCGCCCAGCACGCGATCCCCATTTCGCTCGTTCCCGATCATGAAGATAGCTTCGGCAACGCCGCCGAGCCACCACGGGAATTTGTACAGGTCGCCGTCCCAGTCGGAACCCCCATTGACGTGTACCGATGCGAATTCGCCGACGATAGTCAGGTTGTCGGCGGTTAGGTTATCCAATTTGTGGAACTCATTGTAGAAGTTATCCGGCTCGCGATATGGATGGTAATCGCCGATTGCTGGGGCCGGGATCGCGGGCGTTTCGTAGAAGGAGCCGGAGTTGATGATTTGCATGGAGGGGTACTTGGCTAGGATGGCCTGCATGAGTAGGGGAAAGCGATATGTTTGGTAGGATTCAAAACCGGAGGGTGCTCCGGCGAGCCAGTCCTCGTTGCCGATTTCTACGTAGTTGATCGTCCAGGCAGACTCGCCGAGCGATTCGCGGATAGCGCCCCACGGTGTAGAAGGGTCACCCGTGATGAACTCAAGCTCGTCGAGCGCAGAGTCGATTACCCATTGAAAGTCGGATTCGTTGACGTAACCGCCGTCGAGTGCAAGTCCTGAATAGATTGCGAGGACTGGAGGTGGTTGCGTTAGTTTTGTTTTCGGAACAGTATCTAAAGGGGAGACTTACTGGGTTCCAAACCCAGATCATCACACCAGTGCAGATACTCTACAAGTCCCAAGCCGTCGCTGGTTTCATAGTTCCACGCGCCGGGACGTCCTGGCCTGTCTTTCAGTGGCCCGATCGTCTCGTTCCATAGCCACGGGTACTTGAGGCTCGGTCCTTCGAGCGCATTGCCACCAGGAAATCGAAGGAATTTCTAAGTTGTCTGCAGTTAGCGTCATCAAGACACCGCAGGAAATAAGATTGAGAGAAGCCATACAGGTTGCAACTCCGCGAAAGCCTCAGCAATATCCATCCTGAGCCCATTTGCCCTGCCCTTGTACGTCGGCGGAAATAAGGAGATCAGGTTGAAGTCCAAGGATCCACCACTGACTCTCTCAGGATCGAAGGTGATGGCGAACGTGTTATTACTGTTCGGCGCATCGATCTTCGGCACAAGCGTGAATTCATGCTGGACCCAGTCATCCGCGCTAGTCTTGCTTTTGACCTTCACTGCGCCAAATGTCTCGTTCGTAATTGCAGACTGCAAGCTCGCTGTGAAGGATCCCTCATAGGTTCCTCTCACATAGAAAGACCCTTTGTACTCCTGCTTTTTTACCTCGATGCCCCAGTAGCCCGAGTTGATGAATCCTGCGGTTCTTGATGTAGAATTGGAGACAGCAACGTTCAGTGAGACAGGAAGCGCAGATGAGAGAGGCGTAGACAGCGTCTTGAGGGATAGTCTCGCGCCGTTGATGGGAGACCATCCAGTCAGGTTGCTGGGGTATAGGTCACTTCCTTGAAAAGCTCGATTGTTGATTAACTCTGCGTAAATACCTCCGTCGCCGGCGTTATTAATGTCCTAACTTGTGTGAGCACTCGAACTCTTTTGAGAAGAGCAAGGAATTTTACTTCGTGCATCAGGCCGTAGGGCATCCTGGTCGTGTCATTACCACCTGATGCATGCACAGCAATGTCAATAGCTTTAGCTGTAGACGCTAGAACGGCGACGAGAGCCGCTGCAGTCCAGGTGACGACCATGCTGCGCGACGTTCGAGGTGTTATTGTCGTGACCGCCGAGAGTCGAGGAGTGCATCATCCGGTAGGACATCTGGGCCATGGTTATACCCTCATGCAGCTTCCAGAAGTCGTAAGCCCAGCGATCAAACGGTTCCCGAGGTTCGTAGCCGGGGAAATAAATTGCCCAATGTACATGGATGTGGTGCAGCATCTAGGACTACCACGAGCGCACTAGATCCGACCCCGCAGAATCTCCGCCTTCGCCAACGTCAATGGTCGCGGGATATACCAAGGACCGGGACCATAAACGGTCGAGGATCTTCTTGGTAGGATGATGTTCCACGGGTTCCCAGTCGCTGGTTGCGATGATCAGGTACGTCTCCTTAGTGGTTGGTGGAAATCGGATGGACTTGTTCCCGAGCTAGGAAAATATAGTGATCAGCGTCCGGCTAAATAGATTGACTTGCATATACGCTGCGAGTTAAAATGGGTCGGGCAGTACCTCCGCCGCCCTGCTCAAAATGATCGGTTGCTGGAATGCGTTTCTATGTCAACGTGGCGTCGCGGCTAGAATGCGTCTTGATAAATACATGCAGAAAGGCCGGATAGGAAAGGAAATGAAGGGCGTAAGATCTGCTAGAGGAGAGTCGTGGTCAATTGAGATGTCGTGCGATCGATCATAGATAATTACAAGACCCTGAGGGTGGTTGAGTGTCGTCCGTGTGCGCCGATTCCTTTTCCGATACATATCGACCCATTTGAAAACGCTGAATACTGACCCGTCATGTCATAAGTTCAATTCGACCAGAACCAGCCTTTCTTGTTCCCCGCGCTCTTCCTGAGGTTTTCCGGCTCCGCCAGAGTCCGATCTTTGTTATTGGACATCTGATCGGAAATGGCTACTGGGCCGTTAACACCTTGACCGCGCTGTGTGTGCAGTGTCTCGGAGCTCTCCTCTCGTCCATCGGCAAAGCGCTTCTTCAGTACCACCTTTGTAGTCACGGTTCCGTCGGGAGCGATCGTTCGCTCGGTCGTCGTCAGAGTGGACAGAATGGAGGCACTCGCCTCAGACGTATGACCAGGAGCTGATACGGGCCCCAGCAGCCGTTCATATGCTTCGAGGTCCATCGCAGGCATGCCGTCCGTGAAGCCTGCCTTGTCCGGCCTCGGTGTAGGTGGGTCATCGTGTTGATCTTCGTGATCATGACCGTATTCATAGCTCGGCTCTTCACTGGAGCCACCCGATTGCAGGGGAGCTTTCTTAGGGTACTCATCTTTGCCTTCGCAATGGTGCTTTGCTGATTCCTCGCGTCCCCCCAGACGCCTAGCCCACGTCCTATATGGCTGGTGCCTAGAGTGGCCAAGGCGTTCTTCGGGTATCAGTGGCTTCCCTTCCGTTACACGCGTGAGATCTTCGAACGCGTCTCGCCATTGAATGCCGGATTGCTTCAAGGTCTCATCTTCCTCCAAGGCATGTGGAGAATATGGGTTCCGAGGATGTATGATGCGCCTGCAAGTTGGGTTTTGCGAGCGCTTCCACATATAAAACTGACCACCTCGTGACTGTGATTCTGCCACGTCAATCTCCATTTGCGGATCTGCTGGTGGCGGCCGCACGACTGGAGATGCCCAACCCTTGGACTGGTTGTCACCTTCCTGATCATATTCGGCGGCATTCGTAGAAGGTTCATCTCGTCTCGTATCCTCGAATATTCTGCGCATAAGGCCGCCTACAACCTTCGAGAGATCACCCTCATCTTCCGCTGCCCGATATCGGGGTTCTTCCATACGGTGTCTTTTCCATCGGTCGTATAGCTCTGTCATTGCTTGCATCCTATCTCTCGGATCATCCCGTGGGTGATGGTCTGCGGCATCAAAGGGCCTCGGGAAGCCCCAGTCCCACGACCAACCCCACTCCTGTCCCTTCCTGTTCGCTGTCTTCTCTACCATCTCTACGTGGCGCTGGCGCTCGGTTTGCGGTGCCGCCGTGTTCTCGCTTGACGCAAGGTTCGTCCCGTCATCAGCGAGGATACGATTTCGCAGGGCGCCGACTTCTTGGACGAGCTTCTCCCACTCTTGATGCTTCGTCAGGGAGAAGTAGTACTCTTGATCCTTGCAGAGGGCGTCGGCGGCGCGGTCAGCATCACCCATCTCAATCTCCAGATTCCTGAGCTCTTCACACAGCTTGGGGTCTGCTTGGCCCCAGAGGCACTTCGCTCGGGCGTGATTCGCATCGTTGAGTATTTCTGGAAGGGCAAACACGGTGGTGAATAGCGAGGAGACCTGGGCGTCGGCGAAGCGGCGGAATGCGATGAAAGGGTTGTCTTCGGGGGGGTTCTGGTCCCGTCGAGGACCGCCGGCGTTGGAAGTCATCGTATTACGATGGAAATGTACCGTAAGGTTGTAGAGGATGCACTGAGAGGAGGGGCTGTGAATGTATACCTATTTGGCGCGCGACGTGACGCATTACGAAGTAGCGCCGGCGAGCTGCAAGCGCCGTCGTCCGAGCTTTCTGGGTTATCACGACACGACCCCACCACCACTCATCCATCAACGGACCTTTACTTGTGAGACTGTCATCCTTCGCATCATCATGTCTACAGAGACTAGTATTAGCACACGATATATTGACACTCACTTTACTTTCATAGCCGTTATACAGAGGTATTGATCCAGTTCTCCTACTCGTAAGCTCATCTAGCCCTGGAAGCCCTGGAGGTAGACCAAGCAACGAGAAGGCCACATCTGGACACATTGACATAGGATATGGGTCTCCAGATCTTTGAGTCGCGGTTGGAGCTTCTCTTCTTCATTTCGCTCTCGTTACTCCTCTCAATGATAGGCAGTCTCACAGCCTCTTACCATCAAATTCACTCCTGAAGTAGGCGTCCAGGACATCTCACGCATTCCGATCTGCAGGCGCCTCCTCATTTATGCTACAATGTCTCGGAGACAAAGGGAGAAGCAGACGACGCGTGATACGGAAGCCTGGTCGCACGTGATGTGAGGCAATATTCAAGGTTCATCGTTCGATTTGTCACCTTCCTATACGCTATTCTTGGCTATATCTCGCACCGCCAGTACCATCAAGCGACAAACCAGAGGTTCTGGGAGAATCAGTTATAGATGGACGTGACGGATTCGAGCGTACCCCGGAATAAATCACTCCCTAGTGTAAATCTACCTCACCTTGACCTGGTCTGAATCCACGCTTGATGGATGCTCTCGGGAATCGACTACAAGCTCTAAGTTCGCAATGATCTAGCACTTTATGTACGAGAAGACACAGAGGTCATCTGGCTCTCTTTCAACAGTGTCCCTCCCCGGAATTCGGCGCGCCTTAGGGGTATAATTGCGCTTGAGAACATGTGCTTGGAACATATATCTTGCTCACCGCTCCAATTACATTCGCTACTTCTGTGCTTCGAGAGGGTGCCAAAGCTCTGGCACAGCGCGTGATACACCGACCTCGGGAGCAAACGGCACCCAGTGCTCCTTCCTCGCAAAATGAAGCTACGTTGAATGCTACCCCTCCATACCTCCACAAAAGACTATCAGTCCGCAATCTTCAAAGTTCAAACTCAGAGACTGGCTCACAATGAAGCTAGCTATTCTGCTTCCATCATTCCTGGGCGCAACCGCCGTTCTCGCATTGCCGAGCCTTCAGACTCTAGCGGCTACCCCAACCACCAACTCCTCTGTAAGCTTCCAAACCGACACTCGGCTTTCGAAACCCTCCCCATCCCCATATCCATCCACTCTTCTCAACCTCCCACTAACTCATCCTTAGACCCCCACCACGCTCACCATCGACGATACCAACAAGAAGCCTCCGCCCCTTCCCTCCTCCTGCATGTGGTTCTGCCAAGGCCTTTCCGGCAAGCAGTACTGCGAGAAACCCTTCGATCCGGCAAAACAGGACTGCGCGGTCGAAGGCCCCATTGAGAAAACACCCCGAGTGGAGACGTGCGCATACTGCTGGTATTATTTGCAGTGGTGCATGAGTTTCGGACACCATGATTGCTTTGAGTGGACGTGCAAGAAGGGTCCCGTGCAGTGCAAGAGTAATGATTGTCATGATGTGCAGTGTATTCTGCGTTAGAGGTTTGGAGGAAGATGGGTGGGAACGTGATCCGGGGAGATGGGGGATGTCAGGTGCGAGGTGTGAGGAGAGAAGACGTTGGGGATCTCCGATGGGAGGGTTTTCATACTGGTCATCTTTGTTCCTAAGATAAGTCCTCGAGGGTGTCCCCAATACAATGACCTATAACCCTGATTACTGTCAAAGTTCCCATATCTGGGGCTTGATAGCAACAGCAAACCAATAGCACTTGTTACCAAAAAAGATCTCTCGCAGTCGTAACATGCGGCCAAGGCTAGGCGAGACTTGCCTAAAACCGTCTGAGCTCTTTTCAGATACTTGCAACTTCACTGTGAACTGTTCCAAATCTGTCAGGTGCATAGCCAATCTCGCATGATCCTGATGTAGAGTCTACGAAACGGAAAATAAGGTTCCAGTGCGACACTCCAGTGAGGCGCATGACATCACTATGGCCCGCGCCTCCCCTCCCAAGCCCAACAACCCATCTAGGCACTACAGCGGAGCACCCCCTCCGCGTCCGCCCATCTGCCCCTTCGCAACACGGCAATTGATACAAGGTCCCCCCATCGTGTTTCCATCCTCGGCGCAAATCTAGCAGCGGAAACACCGACTTGTCGTTTCACGCAGCGCTTGGCGCCTTCTTGCCCAGACGCTTGGGCGCACACCCGATCCGCGGCGCGTCGATCACACGCGGCGGAGATCCAAATCGATCTGCATACATCCATAGTCCCAAGGAGCGGCGAGGGCGGAGTGATTGACGTTCCGGCGCTTGACGAGGCTTGGCTGCTTGGCGGGGGTCTGGATTGGGAGGGGGCGGGGGGGGGCGGGAGAATTAGTCTGACACTTGGGGATGGCTCGGCGGGGTGGGATGTCTTGATGTTTCTTGTGGTGTTGTTTATGTGGCTTGGAGTGACTTGGGTGGAAGGGTGGTGCGGGCGGGGTTTCGGATTGGGCGGTGGAGCTAGTCTTGGAGGAGACTGACAGGTACGTATTGAGGAAGGCGTAACCAAGCTCTATGAAACGAAACTGGTATATAAGAAAGCTGCCTCCACTAACAACCTAACCACACCATACACTTCGATATTTCAGAGCTCAAGCGACACTAGACCTACCTGATCAACATTTACTACAACCCACCCTCTTGTCACACGTCAAATTTAGCATGCATCTTTCCATACTCATAAGTGCCCTCTTCGCCCTCGCGGCTTCCGCTCTTCCAGAACCGATACCACAAGCTTATACTGGACCCTGTACAACGAATGACTGCGGTGCGAGCCACAAAGTCTGCGGTTCGGGATATCTGTGTGTTGGATACCCAACTTTGGATCCAGCGACGAGGAAAGGATGCACTTGCAGCTACGGCTAGAGGTCTGTGAGGTATTGCTTTCTCTGGTTAGTTGGATCATTGCACTTTGTCTTGGTGTTGACTGATGTGTATAGCAGTAAACAGAATAAGTCACGCTGGACGAGAGCTCAATAGGAAGCCTAAAGTTATGTACATGATTGGTGCAATGTCACAAGTTCCAAAGTTCCCGGAAAGTGTTTTATTCGGGAGATTTAGAGTCGTACAGGCATATGCCGAAAGATGTGCAACGTTCCCAGTTAGCAAATGAGACTGCCTAGCTTGAGCGGGTGATAAACCTAGCTGTCTTCTTGTAGACCATGTTGCAATCATCAGGCAACTTAGAGATACGTCTATGGTAGCGTAGTTCTTCGTGCATCTATTATCCTCATATTCTCATAGCAAAAGCGATCCTAACTTGTAAGGAATAGCACAAGGCACGCAGATTCCTCGCATGGCATGCTACCAATGCTCCATGTGCTTATACGAGTGTAAAGGACAGGAAGGGCGAGTGTCAAAGGTCACCAGTCAATGCTCGGACCAGCCATAATACCGACGCACAGTGATTCACAAGATCATTGGCAGTTATAGGTAGCTCCGATTTGCTCGTAAAAAGGTCTCGTAATCAGTATCGACATCGATACTCATCGCAGTGTGGGAATACCGGACTCATTACTCCCTACTCTAAACGTACTTGACAGTAACCTGCGAAGCACTGTTGATGGTGACATCAGTGTACACAGTGCTGCCCTGCTTGATATCAATGACAGTAGCGCCGCTAAGACCGACGGTAGTGCCAGAAACAGTGCCCGCGCTTGCACCAGTGAACACAACGGTTCCGAAATTGCTCAGAGGCACAAGGCTGCCGTTCTCCTCGAAATCCTCAACGATCCATTCAGCATTCTGTCCACCAAGCTTGGCGGAGGAGCTGGGTGCAGATAGCGTCTTGCTGACGCTCTTTCCAGTCGTCTCGTTGGTGATGGTCACGGTTCCCTTGCTAGTCGTGGTCGCGACGATGTCGACCTGGATGACGTCGCCGGCCTTGACGGAGAAGCCGGTGAAGTCGTAGGCGTAGTCGGGGTACCTAGACCAATCATGAGTGTTGATCTAAGTGTAAAGTGGATCGCGCTTAGAGACTTACCACTCATACCAAGTATCATAGCTCACAGCACCCGAGCTCGTCACAGTAAAGTCGACACCAGCCTGGAGAATAGCGTTGCCGTATGTGTCTCCATCAATACCAACCCAGGCAGACGAAGACTCTGTAGCTGAGCCGGATCCTACAAACTTGGGAGTAGGGACCGTGAACCGGCCGTGCGCAGAGTTGAAGGTAGTACCCGATGGTGGAGATTCAAGCACGGCACCCGACCAGTTGGACGAGTATTGGACGTGCGCGGTGTTATTGCCGTCCTCGGTGAATTCTTGTTCATCAACAAGGTCAAGCCTGGCGAGGGGTTGAGAGTTGCGGAGGCGAGCACTGCGAGACGCAACGCGTGCCGCAAGACGATTGGGTGCTGCGCTGGTAACAGCGATGAGAAGAGTGGCTAGAAGTGTAATCTTCATATTTATAGCAAAAGAAAGTCTCAGATAGAGCGATATAGTGTTCGATAAGATGAGTTGGAGGCGTTTCTTGTCGATGTCAAGCATTTGCCATGGCTCTCAGCCTACCTTTATACATCTGAATACTACCCTGTCTAGGAGTAGTATAGAGAGACAAGCATACGCCTAGGATCGCGTAAAAGCTTCTAGGAATGAAGCAATATTGGACAAGAAACTGCACGGCTTTGATACCTTCCAATTTCATCGCAATGTCCGGGTCGATAAGAGGTGTGCTGTAAGACCTCGGGATGCGGAACGCGCCTCGAGGCTGCACGATATATTAACGGTGGCCTAGAACACGAATATTGGGCAGACATAACCCGGTCGAGGGTGTACTGTTAGCGAATGTCGTGGTAGCCGCTGAGACCCGATCGCCGCCTACAGTTAGCTATGTTCCAGCCTACCTGGGCCTCAGTACCTTGGAGACCCTGGCAATATGCAGGAGATTCACGAAATCCGATGTGCCTTGCGGATACTTCGGCAGGAAAGGGCAGCTGCGGGAGCGACCCATGGGTGTTGAAAGATACTCCGTAAGCCAGATCGCGAATTTCCGTTGGCCCCGGAGTGAACAGCTAATCACAACGAGAATGTACTGTAGCTTATCAGTTGGTCATGCGGGATGTTGCATGTAGCCAGGGTGAAGCGAGATGGCGCCCGAGCAAACGGCGCCCTTGTCAAGCCGGATTAGGAAGCTGTGATGATGACCCCATATTCCCTGCGCATGTTGCGAAAAGAGGTGAGCTTACGTTCGACGACCTATCGCCCAGAATCAGAAATGTTGTATAACCATGTGAAGTGGCATTGTGTAAGAACGTGAGTATATACATATGTAGTGTTTTGACAAGCATACACAACAGCGACAACTCGTCGGCTGCTCGACACGACTTGGGGTGTCATGAATATTGGTACTACGTACTGCATCGTAGCTCAGGATACTTATGAGTAGTCAATGCCATCGATGCCACCGCGGCGTTCAGTACGATTTGCTTTTTCTTACTCGCCGGACAATTTCCATGAGTCATTGATAAGAATAATAACAGTGTCGAACAGATCGAGATATTCTCTTAATATCATTTGCATGAGTATCATGATAGTCTCCTGTATACGTGTCATTCTAGGGGAAAGTGCCAGGCTGTACCAGTGAATAGTATGAAACTTTCCGTCCACTGAGGATGGGCCACAGTTGTAATGAGCAATTGATCTCGTGATTCAAGTTGAAACTTTGACTGCCTCTACCCTAGATCTGGAAACAACGATTAGGCGTAATTGCCAATATCGTGGGCGCGCTGATACCATGAACGCAAACCCTCTCCCTGACGCCACTTTGCAAGACCAGAACTTCCATCGCCCGACTCCGAGTTTTCTTCTGTCTCCAATTCCGATTGGACAAACACATAAAGGTCTAAAGTATCTATATCCGTGTTCCAATGCAGAATTTGAAGCTCTTCAAGGAAAGGATTTCCAGGTACCCTCTGTACCATCATCTTAGCTAGTGTGTCTAAGGATGATTTTCTCTGCGAAAGTGCGAGTCGAACTTCCTTCGACGGATGAGTCAAACAGAGGCGTTTGAGGCTTGTAGGAAGGCGAAGAGAGACTTTTGTATCACGCCCGTCGCCGTTAAAGAAGGCGTGAGCGGGCATAACGAGATCTTCCAAAGTGTCGAAACCCCCAAGCGCGTCCTGAGTAAGGATCTTCTCCCTCGCCATGACAGAGTTGCAAGATGCTGGTACGTGAAGATATCTCAGGGTACGTTTGCAGTTTTCCAACGCGTGTAGGATAGCTTCCAGTCCCAGACGACTTATCTTCACCAGGTCGCCCCGATGACTACCGTTCCAGCCGATGACCGCAGGGTTCCTGTCGCTATATATGGTGAGTGATCGTAGGGACATACATCCTTTCAAGAGTCGAGGGACCCATGAAAGATTACCAAAAGACTGGATATGTAAGTTAGTCAGGGAATGATTGTTGACAAATCGGAAATCGCGATCCGTTATGATGGGTTCATCTGGTGCTGTAATGCGAAGAGACCGAATGGAGGCGTTGCGTAGGAAATCATCGGCCTGTGTCGCTTTAGCGAACCACATCGCTATTTCCGCCATTTGTAGTTTTCTCAGCTGGGCGACTGCTGGGAACCATTGAGGGTAGACAGTCTCAGATTGGGAACTGATGTATGGATCAGGGCATCCGATCTCCGATCCATCTTCCTCTTGACTGTGGCCTATAGCATCCAATTCTTCGATGTTTGGTGTCAGGCGCAGAATGGTCTCGATCAAGGCACACCTGGAACCCTTGGCAATCCCTTTCCGCAGATGGATTCTCTGTGCTTCCGTGATAGTGAAACGATCTATGGCGTCAAGAAGTCGTGCTTGTACATCCGGATGAATATGGATGCGTGTCTGGAGGTTGAACGGCAAATCACCAAAAGAAATTTGCTTGATCCTCGCGAAAGGATGTTGCCGACGGAACAACTGGCGGAGCATCGGTGCAATGGTCTTGTCATGGCAGGTGACTCTTTCGTACATAACTTCCAGCGCAACCTCGCAACAGTCTTTGTTCACCCTCGCGACATTCACAAGGTTGCGTTTCGTAGCGACTTCCGTATCATCTCCAAAGTTCTTGCAAATTTCGAAAAGAATCTCAGTGGGAATTTTCGAGAAGCTCATGATGAGAAGCCTAATGACTTGCTCGCGTTTCGGAAGCTGCTCCGGTTTGCGAATGAGGTTGGACAGAACCAAGATAACCCCGGTATAGAAAACCGTCCGAACACTCAGAGGGTATTTTTGAAGCTGTGATCTGGCGCCGGGAGGTTTGTCGGTCGATGCTGGAGAGATCGGACGTGGAAGGAACCGAAAGCGTATATGGTGAGAAGAGAACGAAGCGTTTCGTGGGGAACTTGAATTACCTCGCGTTGCGAGATGTCGAGAAGTGCGGACGGACCTTTTAATATTGATCGCACGCTACCAACCAAGGATCCGCCATACCGTACCACAGTTTACGTTGATGCTCACCCTCATGAACCATGGTTCACACCTTGGACTTTAGACGATAGAGTCATGATGTACCGTATACAGTTTTAGGGAGGAGCTACTTAAGTAACATTAATTATGAGTTCCCTATCAGCAATTCTTCCTATTAATACTGCTAAACACTGTTTGATAAGCGTTATATGTGGTGCAAAATGTCAGCAATGGCCCTTGACTTCTTGCTCGATGACCACAAGGAGCCTTTCATCAGGCAGATACTAGATCAATCATGCCGAGCATTAGACTGGTTGGTGAGTTAGCTCTGCAATTTTTTCTCTAGTCGAGAAACGCTCTCCGTCGAGTTCTAGGTGTGATGAGATAAATTTCACAGAATTATTTTCGAAAGAGTAGTATCGTCTCGTCTGCGCTTTGTAAGAACCCGGGGTACAAAGAAAGGGCAATTCAACTTTAGAACAATGAACAAAGAAGCGCCTGAAACGCTTTGTCTCTTCAAGGCCGTTTGCCAAAGGTCAACAGGTGGCAAGGGTTAACAATTCTAGCAGACACGAGCCCTCTCGATAGATCAATCTACTTTGTGTCATTAAGAAAGCAACACAACTCCAAACCAGAGCCTACAGTCACGATCTGCTCAGTGGGACCAGTGCAACATCCAAGTATATATCGCCAGTTTCCTGGCTTCATCTCTACTTGGAAGTTGGTAATCTTCTTGCATTGTGTACTCTTATGTATCTGTCGACTGCGATATTCATACACAATGTGGAGTTGTATAAGCCACCCTCGCTAGGTTTGCACTTCGCCCAGCCTCCATCTCGAAAAGTCGTGATAGAAACATCACAAACGTGGTATACCGTGAGCGGTCTGGGAAATATAAGCCGTTTTATATACTTCCCTAAACTAGTTTATCCTTTATAGCTTTGCGCTGCGAAAACGACAGGCCGGTCCAAGACAAACATTATTCTCTGCCGCGCCATATTGTATTGTCTCAGCGAGACCAAAGATCAGTATGCCTAAAGCACAGATCCGAAAGTCACGAAAGGGCGATGGCCCCTATTCCAACAAGGCGAAGGCAACCAAACCTATTGCCGACATTGTCCTCGAACTCGCATCTCCAGTAGCTTTAGAGCTCAGCCAAAAAACAACTTGGAGCTTCTGGCACATATGGGATCACTGCCGAGTCATGGACGAGCAAGAACTGTCCAGTGAACAGCAACTTGAGCGATACAAAGCAGATTGGAGGAAACCACACAAATTCGGCACATGCATAGACATTGCCCATCTCGCTCAGCAAAGACTTCAAAAAGCTCTCAGGAATCATCGAAACCAAGAAGTACGGGCTCTCTCTAACCAGGTGACAATGATGGCTTTGTGGGGTGGCGAAGATGACGACCTCGAAGTTGCACACTGCGTGGCTGCTCTCTTCTTGCCAGATTGTTGTATTGTCATCGACACGGTATACGAACTCGATGCCTTCCAAGTACCTCTCGATGGATCTCACGAGTCAATGCAGCACATCTCATTCGATGGGGTGAAAACTCATGAGACATATTACTATGCCAAAGATGACACCGGAGACTTCGTGCTTCGACAAGCGGGTATCCTGTCTGAACCAAAAGATCCAGCCCCTGAATACGTACCAGTATCGTACGAGGAAGCGCTTCAAGAAGGCAATTTCCGGATAGGTAGGATGTTCAATCGGGGAAACAGCGGCATCCCAAATCGGCGTCATCTCAACGTCAATAAGGTCATGAAAAATGAACCCGAAGCGATCGACTCAATTCCGGTCTCTGGTGGCTGGCTGGCGGTGACTATGAGGATGAGCATGGATTATGCTAAGCGAAGCATCCTCGTCCAGGTGCCCCAGCGTGACTATTTAGGTCTACGAGATAAGGAGAAAGTGCTGCACTCGCTCGACAGGTTCGGCATAGTAACACGCATTGGTCAGTCTGTCAGTAACATCGAATTGAAGCTCATGCGCAAGGGAAAAGTGGTCAGCGAGCGCATCGATGCGGTTGCAGAGGTCGTTCGAGATCTCGGTATGGCCGAGGTCGAGTTTCGTAAGGTAGTGGATTCAGTGGCCACTTATGGAAAGAGGACAACATAAAGTAAGGCCAGTATCTACCGTCATGATCTTGTGCGGTTCCATGAATGTACCTGTTCGATTTTGGATAGTTACGATAAAAAATTAGGGCTCGACCGACTGGAAGCCGCTCTCGAAGTTTTCATCCCCAGCATGTATATATGAACAATCCGAACATTAGAGCCGGTTATTATGCGGTTCAGAAACAGCCACTTATGTCAGGAAGATGATGTGTAGAGCTTAACATAGTGGTGATGCGACCAGTGACGTTTGTAGCAATATTGATCTGCGTTGAGGCAGGCGCGTTGACGTGATACGGTCCAGCAAAGGAAGTCACGAGTAGTACAAATATATTTACAGCATATATTTTCGGTGGAAAGGACCATTTGCCAACTGACCCGGCAAGCAATGCAAGCAACTCTTTCGCATCCCAACACAATGGCATCAAAGAATACCCCTCCAAAGATAGCCGAAGCTGGGGCACCCACAACCGTCATGAGGAGCTTTCTAGACCTCCCTCCGGAGCTGAGGGTTCAGATATACTCGCACTTCATCCCTGGGAACCTTACTGAATACGATGAAATTGCCCCCTTCTCTCTTCGAGAGACCTGTCGTCTAACACAATCCGAATTCGATCATGAAGTCGAGAAATCCATGGATGCCTATCTCAACAGACTATTGTTCGAACATTGCACCAACCCGGAAGACGAAGCTCTACTGAGCATACAACCAGAAAGCAAATTGACGCGCCATCTTCACATCAACGTACCCTTTTCCATGTTGACAGGTACAGCGATGCACCATGAATGCCCTTTCATGCTCAACGGCCGTTTAGGGTTCCCCTTCGAGATACTCAGTGTCGCACCACACTTCATGACTATCACATTCGACATCTACCGCGATCCTGGCTCTTCAAAACAAGACGGATAGGCTTTCAAGGAAGCCATCTTGGGGGCCTCACCATATATCACGAGCTCTCTATGCGATCGTTTCGAAGCAGCATCTTGCATGGATCCAAGCTGGCGTCGTACCTTGAGGCAGGTGACCCTCAACTGGAGAGATGCATTTTCTCAGGACGAGCAAGGCCTAGTCGGTAATCCTCCGCACGCCCTGTCACCGCTTTCTATAGGGTGCGATGGAACTCTACTTCTTGAGGAAATATGCCGTGCAGAACGACGGGATGGTGGTGATCGATATAGAAGATATTCCTTTATCTTTGTGTACGCGAAGACGTGGAATGTAAAACTCTCGGAACGGGGGTCGCGGCAGTCTCGTAAGCGAAAGAATTCTGGTGGAGTACGCTCTAAACGGCGACGAGCCTAGAGCAGTGCAGGCGCTTGATGCACACGTTCTACAAGGGTCGGATGAAGCGAATGAGATCATCCTTCACCCAGCACGTACGGGATCCACCGCTAGATAAATAGTGACATCACATCAGGGTATTCCAACTACAAATCATTTGAAATATTGGTTTGGAAGCAGTCGAGGTGAACATTGAACGTGTGAAAATTATCCCTGCAAACACCTGAGTGCATCGAGATTAGCCAATCATCTGACTAGGCTCTATTCGTGGATCCGATACGACGTTTGAGAAGATTGCAGCAATTCATTTAAACCACTGGAAGGTTATACACACATGATCCGGAGTACGATCTCTTTGTCGAAAGCTGGAATTCTTTGTCCAATTCAGACACAAATGGGCCCTCAAAAAGGAAGCGATAGAGCCTGAAAGATGACAACCGCTCCCTCCTTTGGCCAAAGAAATTCTCCCACACTGCTGACACTGTGATATGTGTGAAAGGCCTTTACGTTGGAACGTGTGTCTTTCAGGCAAACCCCTCCCCATTTCCATGTTTTTGTTCGACGCGAAATGTCCAACTTCTCTCATATCCTTCTTCTGTACTTAGGCTTGCAGGAGGAAGACCATCCATCTAAATTTTCCAGATGAGGCACTGTACCGCCGTACCGTCTTGTTGTTTCGTGCGCCATTCGGCGATCTTCCAAAAGGGCTTGAAGTCTAAGTCGTCGATGATAGTCTCTACTATATGTGGAAGAGATTCACCACCAGTCAGCTCAAGCATTTGCCTATCTCGTTGCATATCATCCTTGCCCAGCTTTCCTATGCGATCCAATCTTTGATCGCGCAGCATTTCAGTGAAGAAGATCAATTCTGACAGTCGAGAAAAGGCTGGCCAATTTGCGTCTCGAGTAATACCATGGCATTCGACATCCATGGAGATGGAGTGGGCGTGATGGAAACCACTCAATAGGTCGGCCAGCGGTCGTATAGCATTGAAACACCAACCACGGACTTGACTGCACAGGAAATCTCTCGAGATGTTGATCTTCAAATGTTGGCTCTCGACATAAGTTCGCGGCTTTTCGATCTGCAGGCGGCACTTCTCGTGAGGCGAAGACTGCTGCACTACCGCGGCAACAAAGTTTGCAATCGCCTTGACCATCTCATCGTCGAATTCTTCCTTCAATTCGCGGCATACCAGTCGAATGTTTCGATAATCTGAGCGAACTACTTTAAGCTCCACAGTAGTAGAAACAATGTGGTCGTAGATCTCGAGTCGCAGCTCTGAAGGTATGCCGAGCAAACTGCACCGTTGGGGCGTCGCCATATTTGGGGTGCTGAGTGAGGTATCGGGTGGATTGTGGATAAGCGTTAGAGGGTGTAGGTGAGAGAGCCAGTGCCAACGTATAAAGAAACAGTATGGCGGTGAAAGTTGGGTGTCGACTAGTGCACATGAGTATCGGAATGTTCCAGGATGTTTTCTAGAGAGAAGTGTTTTGCTTATAAGAGCTTTAGATTATTAGTTCTTTATTCTTTAGGTGTTATTCGTAAGGACCTATGGTACTTACAGTAGCTTAAATCTAGTCATATTAAAATATATTTATAGATAAGGGATGATTCGTAGATTTTCGAGTATATGATAAGTCTGTGTGCTCTTTCCTAGGCAACCGCACACACATGCGTATCGATCTCAATGATTCGAAAAGTCTATCTAACATTTCGCTAGTCTTAGAAACTCTAGGCCACGTAGTTTCTGCCATGCACTAGCTGAATAGATAGGTATATATTCAGCGTCTACGAGCCCAAACAAGTGAAGTCGGTTGGCTCGTCTCGATCCTTCTGAGACAAGGTTCCCCCATGTTCAGAATGTTCTCATCTATTGCTTTCCTGATTGTGTCCAAATATCCTTGATGGAACACTATCTTAACACTATCGAATTGCTCGCTTCTGACTGCCGTTCGGTAACCGTACATGCAGTCTTCGATATCCACAAAGTAGTGATTGACCTCGCGAATGAAGTCCTGCACTGCCCGTGGAAGTGCCTTCGTGAGGAACGAGGCGTCGGAGGAGATGTGAAACGTGAGGGAAAGGACATGTCCTGCCATCGTGCTATGTCTGTTCTCACAATTCCCGAATTGATGTTCTACAAACTTTTGGACACGTTTGTTGGTCCAGAAGGCATCCGGGATAGTGAACTCCAGGTTCCGGCTTTGGTAGTATGTTTCTATGTTCGCAGGCCGGAATTGACTAGCTTCCAAAGAGGAGACGCTCTTGGCAAGCCGTCTGGCATAGGTCTGCAGGTGTTTGATAATCTCATGGTCGAACTCTTCCTTGACTTGTCGGCCCGCAAGGCGTACTCCTTCGTACGCCAGTGGAAAGTTTTGCGGTTCTTGAGGAAGAAGGTATCCATCTGCAGGCATCAGTCACATACGTAGTTGCATGAAGGCATTTAAATGCTACCTGGCTTGGCATACATATTTCGATGCGCAATTCCGAGGGTAGATCGAACAGGCTCTTTCTCTGCCCCTGTGATGCAGTCTCAGCCATGTTTTGTTCCTTGGGTGGTTGCGAAAGGCGCCAATGTCGTGCCCGGTGTTGTGGGAAGCTGGCGTGGAGATAAGTAGTGTAGGCACCGAAATCATTCCACAGCAAGGCAGTGCGATGAAAGTACAAGCCTGCTCGATCAGTTACATCAGTTCGATCTTTCGCTCTTCCCTAACCCTGTTCTTCTTCCTTCTCATTTACGAACCTTCGTCGATTCTTATAATCTACTTGCAGATTTGCGCTGTCAAGAGCCGTACAGCACCACGGATCCTCACTCACGACTCTAAAGAACCAAGGAACAAAGACTCAACACTATAAAGCTCTCACGAGCAAGGGTTTACTCTTTCTACGATGCTACTATCGACTCGTTATCTGAGAACCACAACTATGGCTTCCTCTAACGTAAAAATTCTATGATGCAGAATTCTTATTAGTCTTGAAGAGGCAAGACATTACAGTAAGCCTATATATGTATTCTTTCCTTTGTCTCTTCTGCCATCGCAACAAGAGAGACACTGTGAGGGTAGCTTATAATAGGTTATAAAGATCGAGCCACTCCCCCGAGACATCCTTCCTCCTCTCTTTCCGCGACATGGGCTTGTTCCTCCTCCGTTTATCCCCCCTGCACTTCTTCCACACCAAACGATTTGTTTCGATTCCACCGAGAATAGCTTTCTTCGTACACCTCCAACACTCGAAATCGAGGTCGCCAAGTTGGATCGTGTAAGACTCCTCCGTTCGAATCAGGTCACGACTGTGACTCCAAATCAGGCGCATTGCGGGCATGCGAATATTTTGCGTGGGGATGTTCGGTGTGCGAAAATCTCTATCTTGTCGAAACATGGCTATGTTCACTAGTTGTCTCCATGTCCGTGAAACGCACCAGGACAATTCTTTGGCGTACTGTCTTTCATCCAGGTCTGTCTGCAATCGTATTGTCAAAGCTCGCATGTGTGGTGACATCATTCTCCTGTGGTTGTTATCGAAGTAGTCGAAAACTCTTTCGATGGGACATGCAGAAAACTTGTCGAGAATTTTGAAGGTGATGTCTGGATATCGGCTTTCTGCATAAGTCGACGGGACCTTTATGAGCATCCCAGTACCAAATGGCGGGACCTCCCTGAGGAATTTCTTCTGGTGCTTGGGATGCGTAATTCCGGCGATAGATGCAGGCATACTCATCACAACTTCGTGCTCGATCTCATTCTGTATCTGGTGACAAGTCCTGCGAAAACTGTCGTGTTCGGACGGCACGGTTAAGTCCTGGACGGGTGCATAGACGCATGTGTAATAGCAGTCCTTTGGGGGAAGAACATAGTGGTAGATGGCGATGCGAATTTCAGGTGGTAGGTCGAGAAACGTGAGGCCAGCCATGGTTGTGCTCGTTAGAGGGGTTGTCGTTCTGAAAATCTACCTAGATAGTTGGGGTTTATATTTCTCTAGCACCGACCGTGATTAGCTAAATATGTATTTACTAGCGATTCACTGTATCTTACCACCTACCTAGGTAGGTAACCCTGATGAGAACCGGCAGCATCATAAATTGCAGTACTAAGACAAAAGTCTGGGTATAGTTTCCGGGCCAAAATTGACATACTATACCCAGACCTTCCGCCAAGCATATCCCTATCAAATCTCTTATAGACTTGAGTAGAAAAAAAGTTGAACTAGTGGAGTAACGCGACGCTTCATCTTCCACGTCTTGCCATAGACGAAAACATTGTCTCGACTCGGCAGACACGTCTCCTCGAAGTACAACTGTCCGACTTCCCACACTCGGGTGGCTCTTGGCTCCAACCAACGGCCACTATTGAGCAATGGACCCAGATATGTGAAAGACTTTTGCTCGCCTGACGAGAATAAGCCCTGCCAACTGAGCGACACTTGAATCAAGCCATGCTCCCAGAGATGATTTCGCTTGCCGGGGCGCCAGTGGAGCTGTTCTTCGCTTATCTCCCGATTCTCGATAGCATAAGAGAAGTCATACAGAGCTTTATGGAGAGCTTTCACGAAGCTTGACATGCCCTCCCGACCACGAATGTAGTCAGCATCGCGGTGAACCTCGAACGAGATGCGTCGGAAGTGAGGTATGACTGTCTCGATCATAAAGTAAAAACCGTCAAGACCTAAATGCGAGGACAGAAGGTTAGCGCGGAATTGTGGAATGAAACAGATAGGGGAGATCATAGTTTGTTAGCAGTGAGATGAACCAGCGTCAGAGGCAAAGAAAAAGTAACCTGTACTTCAAAATTACGTACTGTTCCTTTGGTCAGAGGTCTCGTCATCATCGCGTAGCCAGGTGCCAATGAGAAATGATATAGGTACTTGTATTCAGAGATGGCGTGTGAAGGTCTTCATTGGTTGAGCGCTCATCTTGGGTAGGCCAGGTAAGTCGGTGGTGCGGATAATTCCATCGACATACTTTGTTATCGCTGTCTCAACCTCCTGGTCAAACTCGGACTTGACGAGTCGGCACACAAGACGAAGAGAGTACGGTGCAGGGTCTGCATCAGAAGGCTCCTTGTTGACATTTGGCGGTACAATGTATGAATACTGACAAAGCTGTTAGCACACCATTGGGATCACAGTATCTTCCTGGGTGGTGTACTTACCACTGCGACACGAAGCTCAGCAGGTAGGTCAAGGAAGCGGAAACCTGGCATTTCGCGATAGAAAACACTTTGTAGCACCAGAGCGCTTGAACGGATGCTGCCTTGTTGTGTTTACCCGACCTTGAGTAAGGATACTGCGACGGGTGCGGTTATGAAGGTGCGGTTGTGTTGGTGTCGTGTGTTGATTGCGGTAGTGAATGCCAATATGGTGCCTTCCCTCTCCAATCGGCTGTTGTCTGTGAACTCTACAGTTTCCAATCTACCTATGGAGCTAGGGAGATTATATAACTCACTAGAGTGCCATCTTCTTTGTCTACAGTCTTGTGTGTCTCACACCTGTCTTACAATCACCTGCCAGTCACAAACAACTTAACGCCGCGCGCTCACGTGGACGCGCGCACGTCAAGACTTGGGATGATGACATCACCGTCGGGCAATGGCAGCAGTCACATACATGCTCACTGTTGGGGAACAAAGAGTGGGCCTTGGTTTAATGTAGTAAACCAACAACTACACGGTCATCGAGGAAGCAAATCCTACTCTTCCCAGACTCCGGTCTATGCTCACCTATCCATATATCCCGACCTGCCTCAGGCAAAACATCAAACATCCCAGGGTATACCTCGTGGCGCTCTACTTGCTTCGCTTGTAGATTTTCTTCAAGAAGGCCTCGAATACCTCCTTCTTCAACCCCTCAGACTCGTCCACGTTAGCAATTTTCTCTCTCAGCTCTGCAACGCGCTCTTCCTCCCACTGTTCGTAGAAATCGGCGAGCTTGAGGTCGTGGTACAGTTCCTTCACCTTGGCTTCCTTCTCGCCGTCCTTCTGACCATAGTTCTCTTCCAGGAGTTTCCGTTGCTCCGGATTGACCTTTCGAAGAGCTTGGTTGATCAACCACGAGCATTTGTTGTCCTGAATGTCAGTGCCGATCTTGCCAAGAACCTTCGGATCGGCAAAAGCGTCGAGGTAGTCGTCCTGGGCCTGGAAGTACTCGCCCATGGGGATGAGAATGTCCAAAGAGGTCTGGAGGTTCTTTGGCGTAGCAGCACCTACATAGTGCAGAGCTAATGCGACCGGTAGGTAGAATGAGTAGTAGGCTGTTTTGAAGATCACGATGAATGTGAACTTCTCAAGACTGAAGTTGTCGAGGTCAACGTGATCCTCCGGGGCGGTCAAAAGGTCACATAGCTGGCCTAGTTCGGTCTGAAAGGTGACTTCGTGGAATAGCTCTAACATATCGACATAGCTTTTCTCTTGGCGGTAGTGCTTCTTAAGGAGTACATAGATGGAAGACTCGAGCATGAAGGCATCATTGATAGCAATCATGCCAACTTGGGGGACAAGATACCAGCAAGGGCTTCCTCGGCGAGTCTTTGAAGAGTCCATAATGTCATCAGATACCAGGAAGAAGGCTTGCAGCAGCTCAATCATCCATCCTAGGAGTGCAGCCCGGAAGTACTCTTCTGAGCTCGGTTCCAGATCTTTGTCGGCGAGGATGGACGCAGTGTCTACGACGGACATGCCCCGATTGCATTTCCCACCAACAGAGTTATAGTTCAATTGCTGCGCTGAGTAAGAACCAGTGGCTACCTGAACGTTTTGGGGTGGACCCTACATACTTTGACGAACCAATCAAGCGACTGCTGGGGGAGTTTGTAGTGCTTGCAATGACCCTCAAGATCGGCCACAATGCGTGGCCAGACGCCCTCGAACTCCTTCAGAGTGGTAGGCATTGTCAGCGGCCAATGTATATCACGCAAGGAGCTACGCTGGCGACGGAGAGGTGGTTACTGAGAGAGAGCGGTGAATGTGGGATTTTCGAGCGCAAAGGGGTACCGAGGTTTCGCCGATTGGTGACTGCCCCACCACCAATGTTTGGCTGAAGCGCGTATCGACGCGAACATTCACCGCGCTGGACAGCCGCCTGGGGACGCATACTGGATGTTCTGAAAAGACGGCAGACCAACACCTGATGCGCTGAATCTTTCTTGTCATCACCCTACAATGGGGAGTCTTTCCAAAGCCGACGAAGCGCAACTGAAAGCGCAGCTTGAGGATGCGGTCCTTTCATGCAATGAACGCTGCTTATATCAGTCCGCGAAGTGGTAATTCCCCTCGCTTCGCTGTGCACGATATTTTTAGGGCGCTGACGACTTGATGGCAGGGCTGCTGAGCTGCTCAATTCGCTGCCTGCCACCGACGACAATGGCTCCGAGACCGATGTCGACTCCCCCATGTCCGACCCCCCTCCACCTCGTACTCCTTCAGGTCATGTCGCCCGAGACCCTACGGAAGCGCGGCTCGAGGCGCGCGAGCTACACAAGTTTCTCCTCGCGAAGACGTACTTTGACTGCCGCGAGCATGATCGATGCGCGGCCGTCTTTCTCCCAGGTTCGCTGCCGAAGGGCTCCATCCAACCCACGTCCTCGCCTTCCGCCAAATCGAAGCTTCCGGGCAAGGGGAAGGCGAGGATAGGGACGCCAACAAAGCCCAGAATTTCAATAGGCGCAATGCAGGGTTTGAGCCAGAAAGCTTTATTCTTGGCTCTGTATGCAAAGTACATTGCTGGGGAAAAGCGCATGAACGAGGACAGTGAGATGATATTAGGGCCTCAGGATGGGGGCGTGACGATCAACAAAGAGCTCGTCGGTGTCTCTGCCGTTCTGGAGGAATGGTTCGACAACCTGCCAAGCAGCGGCAGGCGACCCCAAGGCTGGCTTGAGTACCTGTATGGTATCGTCCTGGCCAAAGGAAAGAACGAACAGCTGGCACTAGAATACTTCATCAGAAGTGTAGAGCTCTACCCATACAATTGGGGAGCATGGCAGGAACTGGCAAGCTTGTTGGGCACTACAGAAGAGGTATCGTTCCTCGATGCTACATCTTTGTAGCCTACTAATGCTCTGTTAGCTCAAAGACATCGGTCCTCGATTACCTACCAACCTCATGGCCTTCATATTCAACGTGTATGCATCTCAGGAACTCTATCAAGCGAACGACCAGATTCATGACGCTTTATCCTCAATTCTGAACTACTTCCCCGACTCGGCTTTTCTCAAGACGCAGCGCGCGTTGCTATACTACCACGCCAAAGACTTTGACGAAGCAGAAAATATTTTCTCAAATTTACTCATTACAGACCCTCACCGCATCGACTCTTTGGACTGCTACTCCAATATACTCTACGTCATGGGAATGCGCCCAAAGCTCGCCTTCCTAGCGCAAATCGCAATGACCACTGACAAATTCCGGCCCGAGACGTGCTGCGTCGTGGGCAACTACTTCTCGCTGAAGTCGGAACATGAAAAGGCCGTCATGTATTTCCGCAGGGCCCTGATTCTCGATCGTAATTTTCTATCAGCGTGGACGTTGATGGGGCATGAGTACGTTGAGATGAAGAATACGCACGCTGCTATTGAATCTTACCGCCGCGCCGTCGACGTGAACAGGAAAGACTACCGTGCCTGGTACGGTCTCGGTCAAACATATGAAGTTCTCGAGATGCACTCTTACGCGCTCTTCTACCACCAACGCGCCGCAGCCCTCAGGCCCTACGACCCGAAGCTGTGGATGGCCGTCGGACTATGCTTCGGCAAGGTGGACAAATTCACTAACGCCATTCGGGCATACAAGCGCGCCCTGGTTGCAGGTTCATATTACGACGGAGGCGCGGGCTCGAGTTTTGGTAGCGGAGAGACCTCTGGGCTTGGCGGCGGTATACTCGATCCCGATGTTCTGTACCAGATCGCGTTGCTTTATGAACGCGTTAGTGACATGCCTGAGTGCGCTGCGTACATGGAATTAGTGCTTGCACAGGAGGAAGGTGCGGATTACGATGAGTCAACCGGGGAAGGTGCGAACGGGGTAGGTGTCACACCCACCACGACCAAAGCCAGGTTGTGGCTTGCACGATGGGAGTACATGCGAGGCATGTATCAGCGAGCGATGGAGCTGGCTAATGAGCTGTGCCAAGATGGGTTTGAGGTTGAAGATGCGAAGGCGTTGGTAAGAGATATCCGGGCGAGAATGGAGAGGGAACGCGGCGATGGTCGGTAGACGTGGTGGGCTAGCATTCGCACTCGCATGAGATGAGGAACGTACTGTGGCATTTTTCGGGCGTAGTGATATGGCATGATACCCAATGGAATCAGTTTTGAAGAACGCAACTCAGGAATGTTTCTGGAAGTCGCAATCATGCGGACAAGTACGCCAATGTTTCGGTGTGAATGGCTGATTATCGCAGACTGGTGTAGTGCAGAAACCATCAATGGCTGTTGAAGGTGCTGAGTAGAGTCGCGATACGTAATCATGTCATCTCGTGTACAGGAACGCCAGATGCGCTGTCTTATGTTTGGATGCGACGTAGTGTAAAGTTCACCCATGGCTTCAACGAGTAGCTTTTGGATGACTTGGCATGGTACGCTTCTCAGAGATAGAGCCAAGAGGCTTTGTTAGCCCGTATGATACTCTAAATTCTGCCTCCAAACAGCCGTATGTAAGGTCCATGGGTTCACGCTGCCTGAAGGTGCTCCAGCTGCCCCAAAACCGGGGGTACAAGTACTGTCCTGCCTACAGGGCTAATATACCCATCGACGTGTTCATCAAATCTGAGCCGTTCAGACTTCGGCTCGACACAATTAAGCAAGCATAAAAGAGAAACCCTGAAGACAGTACTTGGACCTTATAGAGACATCTATTCTAATAACATCTGTAAAACTGATATAGATAGTAGAGTTGCAGTGCACCTGCAGGATTGTCCAAGCTGATAAGATGTCATAGCATCCAAATAACATGTCGAAGAAAGCAGAAAACAATACAGCTTGACGATGAGGAAGTGCCGTGGAAACTAGCAACGCGAGGATTTAGCGCGCTCTCAAACATACAATTCGAGAATCAATGTGAGAGCTCGTCTACTCGATAACGACGACATACGGAAATACCGATCCTTCATTAATCTCATAGCAGAAGGACGATGCTGATGTGCCAATGTCTCGCATGGCCCGCTCAAACATTTCGAATCTATCCTCATAGTCAAACTCCTCGGCACGGAAATGACCAACCCGATAGAAAACACCCTTTGAGGGACTTGCGCAGAGGATGAGCCCGCAAAGAGCATATGATGTATATACCAATGGCAACACGTACAGATCTTCCTCGAAATTTTCAAAATCTTCGTTCGTGTAGTCCAGAAATACACTAATATGTGGGAGCCATGAGCTTACTACGAGGTTATCGTGCCAGGAGAAGACAGCATCCTTGCTTGTTCTATGACGTCCGCGAATCAGCCCTAAACACCTCAACTTCAGTCTTCCTCCAGTGACAGCACTATAGGGATCTGGTCCCGCAAGCGATGTACGGGCATTCATTATCTCGGCGTAGACTGCACGTACTTTCCCGGGTCGGACACTGTTCGTCACGGGTGCATTAAGACCGACCCAGGTCCAGGAAGATGCTATCCATTTTCCTCGGTAACGCGGCTTGGCCATATCCTGCGCCCTCCAATTAAGCTGCTCGAGAAGACGATCCTTCCACATACCTGCCAGATATATTCCTCCGGTACTCTCTTGTTGTCGCCTGGCAACACCGGCCAGTGCAGGCAGTCTATCCGTCACTTGGGTTATTCCAGTCTTTGAGTACTCCTCCACAACATGGTTCCAATTCCATTGTTCTAATTCAGGAAGCATTGGAATTGCAAGACGAAGTTGATCTCTAGGGTACCCATCAGGAAGATACTCCGAGGCGAATTTCGTCAGGCACTCCCAGAACATGCCTCGCTTAGTGAAGTAGAGGGTACGAGGAGCGAGCAGTCTCTCCTGGAATGCCCATGCCCGATTGGCCAAGGGTGTCCCAGTAGTTATCTCGGAGCGCAAATCAGCATGGTAAAACTTTCGGACTTCGCAGTAATGTTTAGTCGTCACTCTAGCGAGGAAGCCGCCATGATACCAGGATTCCGTCCTGAAACAACCACCGGTTACGTCTGTGGAAGAACTAGCTGCGATATTGATATGAGAACCTCCATAAATGGAGCGCATCTTAGCCGACTCAATTTCCCAGTCTTTTCTCTCATCTTGAATGATACACAATGCATCAATCCATATGTATGCCAAATGAAGGCTCTTGGCAATACTAATAGCATCCGTAAGAGTCTTCGGAAGCGTTGTCAGAGGGATTTCAACAAGGAGGGACGCCAAACTATTACGCGTCAAGCGAACAGTCTGCATGACTCCCCAACAGTAACTAAGTGTAGCGTATTTGGGGATATTTGGCAACGTGTTGACGATAACCAGCCGGGGTATCTCCTCGGCTACGTATAGAAGCCGGCTAGGCGCAGCTAAATTAGTGTGGCTACAGCGCTCGTGCCTGATGATGCACTCATCGAGCAGTTGGTTCGCCGTGTCGAGTGACGTTCCGGGTTTATGGTGGTAGTAGTCTACCTCAATGTATCAGTGATAACATATCTTGTCGTTTGTTGACGCTTCAATGTAGATTACCTGATGGAAACACTACTTCAGACAAAGCAGACGGACCTGGAGGCACATATAGATGTGGCGAATCCTTAAATGCAGGGTAAGTCAACCAGATCTCTTGTCTTCGTCCAGTCGAGTAACCAAGGTATATGAATGCGGAGAGATCTTTGTTCAGCAGCTCTAGACGGCGTTCGATCTTGCGGAAAATGTTGATTTGATCTCTCACGCGAGAGAAGATGAACGCACAGAACATGCACTTCTTGCGGGCCGCTGCTTCAAGTTCGATGGATGAACAAGGGCGAATGGCCACTACCGTCTCTTCACGTTTTTCCGGCCACTCGGTGAAAGAGTGTTCGCACTCATGGCAGCATGCTTGTTCAATACCAACCTTGTCCATAGCTCGTTGTATACGAAGTTCCGTTCCGATGTCGTCCAGTTTGTCCGACATAAGTGCTTTGAAAACAGGATCTTGCGGATCCACGTGTACACATATATATTCATATGTGCCATTGTTGAGATGGATATCGATGTAATCCTGGTACCACTTCTCAAGATCATCGAAACTCAATTCGTGTTCTTGTTGCTCATTGAAGCCTTGTAGATCTTCCAGTCGTGCTACGTCGCTCTCCATCTCGGGCTCACTGCCGTATGCGCTAGGGTTTATCAACTACAATCGAGTAATCGACATGAAGAGATTGATTGCTCTTCTTCTGTTTGGACTTGGGGAGGGGGAGCAGTGGCACATCCGAGCATAAATGCATCTGCCTAGATGTCGTTGAGGGCTGAAGTCTCATGCAGTGTGCCGTCACCATGCATAGCCGAGTTGCAGGGTTGGGTGTCTGGCTATGGGGGCGCAAGTCATCGCACCTTGAAGTCGCTACATATATGTGCGCATACCCGTACATACCTCATATCCACAATAGCTTCAAGAAGTGATGACGACGAAAGGTATGACATTCACCTTCGTCCCTAAACATGCTAGAGTCTGTCTCAGTCAAGGCACAGAAGTATTCAGATTCAGTCGCACTCATACGTCTTGCATCGATTCGAGCGAGTCTATGCTCAGCTTCACGAGTCAGGGAAAGCTCTGGTGGGGTGTTACGATTTCCACCTGAGTCCACGGCTGCAACTTAGAAACGACAGGCCCACCAGTTCAGGCCGAGTTGTGCCACGTCATGATGATCAGCAATAACATGCTCAATCGCCCTCGAGTACGCTGTTCGATCAAATCTCTCAGCTCAAACACCAACGAATCGACTTTCCTTGGACAGCGAAGCTCTGATAAGCAGCCAATGACCTCAAAGATGTTTTCGAGGAACCGCGATCGAGTGATAGTCTGACTTGATCAATCCTCGCAAATCTACCCTGAATAGCTCGCGAGGTGAGTCATTTCGGACAGAACCCGACATTCCTGTAACATCATCCGTCTGCGATTGCTGAAAGACGCGTTTCCCTCAGCGAAAACTCATGGCGCCTCCAGTTCAAATTCCCAAGGATATTGCTCATGTCCTTCGACGTAGAGGAAATCTGACATGTCTCTGCAGCGTCTCGATGTTCTGGCTAGAGACGCTGACAGATTTCTTTTGCTCTTCCATGAGCTATCCAGCTTACAAACATAAGCTCGCCAATCATATTCGGGACTTTTCCCAGTGGAAAATCGCTTTCTTGTGTATATTGCCGGAGAGCATCATGTCAGCTGATAAATTCAGTAGAATGTTCGACCCATTGCAGAAGAAGTCGCCTCTCATAGGTAGAGATGTAACTCCGCTACGAAGTGTTTCTGCGGCTTCGATGGAACAAGCTCCGATGCGATAAGCAGGATATTGTGCGACACCCTCGTTACCAAGGATGACCCCAGGTAGCAGCGATCGAAAAAAACGTAGTCAAATGACCAGACATCCGTCAAACCTCTATGTGTTGGGTCTTTCAGTTAAGGTTATTGGTGGCGCATATGTAGGCGGTTTCCTGGTTTGATGTTACTATGACACCAGAGAGTTTCAGTGAGTGATGTACCATTCAGAATGGAAGCATATTCATCCGGAGTATCTAATGATCTCGGCGTTACCATGATCATCAGTTGCCTCAATGCCCAAGTCCGAATACACTCAACAGCTTTCAGTACAGACTCCGAATCACGCAAAATATTCATATCCGCCGTGCTCGAGGAGAAACACTTCTATTCAACCACCTACTCCTAAATCACATGAGAATCCTGCAGTGACTTACGTAACCCTGCTCTCTCGCTGTCTGGAATAAAGGATACCCTTTTCGGCAACTTTCATGGACAGATGCACGGATGGTGCGCCGTTTCTGTCTTCTGGCTAAGTGTATCCAAATGCCTGTCTTATATAGGGCTCAATAGAGCCTTCTGATATCAGAACCTTGTAGACGTGAGCAGTGTTTTCCTAGTTCCAAATTTGGAAATGCCGGATGGTCGGAAGCATAGATCAGGATTGTAATTTCTTCTCCCAGCTAGCTCAAACGTAACTGGACGATAAGCCCTGTAGCATTCTTCCACGTCGCTCCTACACCATGTGGATTATGGTCCTTCGCTGATGTGGTCTAGAGTCTTTTGTGAAAGGGGGAGGTCATCATCCAGGAAAGTGCCAAAGATATCGACACCTCAAGGCGGTTGATTTCGCCTAAGACGCAAGATACACGAAGTTGAATAGTCGCATGTAGAGTAGTCCGCAGACTTCCATCTTCGTATCTTTCGGTCGAGGCGAATAGAGGTTGTCGATGCGTCTTACAGGATCGATTTTGTGGCCCATCCGCGTGCATGTCGTGGTTAGCCATGCTGCGACAGGGCTAATGCGCACGAAAGAGCGACCATACATCGCGTTCCTTATCGTCGAGTCGCGGAAGATCTTTCGGCATGTAGCAAATAGGTCCATATAGGAGGAGCTAGTGTTAATCAAGTTGCATCCAAGAGGCTTACCTTGTTCTCGTGAAATACAGTTTCGAGGACACTGTAGGGGATACCAAAGGTCAAGTTGTCAATGTATACGCGATCCATATACTACAATCGTACTCCACGGACGATAGAACCCTTGCTCAGTGTGCTTCGGATAAGGTACAAGCTAACGGGAATGAGGAAGAAAGGTTGGCTGTTCACGTCTTGGAAGATCCACATGGGTAGCTGAGCAATACGTGGTGCAGGGGGCCCAGTCACACTTCAGCGCGTATATATGACATATCAATGGGCCCAGCGCAGGGATGTTCATGCAAATATCCTGACACCGAAGTGTCCACGTCATTCAAGCCTAAGGAATACGTGTGGCACGTTCGTGTCATGACAACATCGGAATGGACATTGAATGCGTATCCGACAAAGACCGTTCGCTTCCTGGGTGCCAGGTAAGAGGCCCTTGGCGGTCACTTATCATGTCACTTCAATCAAGTGGCGCATTCCCGTGAGTAAAGCAGCGATCTCTTCCTTCAGCCAGCTGTCTCAGTTTTCCCCTACAGCCTAGCCGACTTCCAAGCTTACACTTACAGCATATCAAGAGACGATCATTCATTCTAATGACAATATCCAATATGACTACCGGACTGAATGGGATTGCTCGTACAGCCGCTAAACTCTTTACCGGCGGTGGCGGGCATGAGAACGAGGAAGCGAAAACTTCCCAAAGTTTTCCAAATTCAGATAGTACGGTCAAGATGTGCCCGAATAAGTATCCAAACTATTTCATGAAACCAGAGGTACTGGGCGATTACTTAAAGAAGAAGTTTGGACCACGAGATTTTGGCATCAAAGTTAGTTTCTTCTTGTTTTACAACATTTTATATGGACTGATTATCCAGATTGTGATGGACCATTGGGTCTTCGTAACACCAAATAAACCTCTTACTAAGGTGAATGTTACCGTTCTCACTTCATCCTAGCAGTTGCACTGATAAACTTTACCACCTAGGAACAACGAGAAGACCTCGACCACTTGTCCGACCGCGTATAGCCTCGAACATTCTAATTGATACGCTACATCTACTCGCGATACTTCAAGATACCTGCGAGGAGTCTTGCGCCCTTTCACGACGGAATAACATCTAGTATGGAGAGATAACTACGTTTCAAAGTCCAATAGGGCTCCTAGAACCGAGGGATAGATAGCCGATTGAATCATTCCACAAAGTACTACTACCTGAATGATGTAATGACTGTTCTTCGGTTCGTAAACCTGCATTCTCCTTCATAAAATGAAACCCTTCAACCAGTCTCCCCAAACTCTGCGTTCCTCGTTCCTGCAATTCAACCTTCTCTATCATATTCATGTCGCGAGCAGCGCTATCTGTTTCCATCACGTCCCGTTTCTGGTACAATTATTCCCCTGCTTATTCCATAAATTTTCTGTATACCTCTACACATAACGCCGTATCAGAAGCCTACCAAGCAGGGCTAGACCTTGAACTCAAATTGATCTCCACTGCCTTTTTGCAGATCTTAATCTGGAATATGATCTCTCAAACTTGTATCCGTGTTAGGTAATCCATGCAGTACTCCATATTGTGGCCCGTTCCTGACTGATGCCAGCTTTCGACCGCGCGAACATGAGAGACGAGGCTGAGCTGAGAGCCGAGGACGGCGGTACCGCGATAAGAAACCATTGTGAAGACACCATTGTGAAGACACCAATGTGAAGACACCATTGTGAAGACACCATTGCAATACGAACGGACTCCTCGTGTCACTTCGCGTAAAGCTTTGTGCACTGCCGTGGTGAATCTTAGCTTGGAACTGCTAGCTGTACATTCAAACATTACTGAGGCTGCCGAGTAACTGCAACAGCAGGCTTCTAATCGGGTAGAGAGGCTAAGTAGATTGACTCTGGAAAATTCCATCACCATGCGCAAAATCACCGTCGTAGCACTAATCTACCTACCCGCAATATTCATCTCAGTACGTAACAATTCTTCTCCGGTCTCATCTCTCGCTAAAACTGCTACCTGCCAGACCTTTTGCTGTACCGATGTCATCAAGTATCAAACTCCGAACGGCGACTCTTCTACTCCAACTTCAGGGGACAGGGACTTCAAGGGCTCGTACTCGTCGCTCGCTCTGGAGAGGTGGTGTGAAGTGGCATTCCCGTTAACCTTTCTCCCACGGGCGGCAGGATGGAGTTGGTATAATTGGGTCTAAAGCGGAAAACTCCCAAGTAACTTAGTTGATACAGAGAAAGGCCCTGTGTAATAGGGATAACCAGACTTCCGATGTGATTAGGAATCTCATTCAATAAGTTCATTTCATTCTTCATCTTCTCGATAGTCCTTCTTGCTCAATCCTGTCCACCAACCTCTCCGCAAGACCATGGGCATCCTCCCCCATTTTGCCAAGAATTCCTGAACTAGCCACTAAATACTTTCGCTTGAACAACTCCCATAAGTTCTGATCCGCACTTCTTCCAGTTCCTCTGATCCGCACTTCTTCCAGTTCCAGGTCTCGGGAAGAACGGATCATTCTTGAAGAAAGCTATGCAGGCCATCTCGACCCCAGCTCCACCTAGTGAGATTGAGTTGCAACAATCGTAGTCGAGGACCCACATGCAATGAGATCCCAGGTAATCGGACTGAAACGTGGGCAATGATAGAGGGTTCCCCTGTCGTGGAGGTGCCAACACAAACTCGATGTCATTGGCGTCAATCTTCGCACCCCAGTGCATCAACGCGAGAGCATCCGCCATGGTCTCTGCGTAGACACTGGCATCTAACCCAACTGCCTCCATTTGATCGATGTGGAGGGGTACATTGCGGAGGCTGAATCGCTGGAAGCGTGATGTACTTGTTTTCTCTTGTTGGTGGCGACGTCGACGGCCCAGATATGGTCGGATCAGGCAAGCATCATCGTCGACGTTGTTTTTCACAAAGGTACATAGCGGAGCGTTGCCAGCGCAAAAGAGGTCCACTATTTTGTCGCTAATAGTCCTTGGTACCTTAGGGATGCGCTCTGAGATGAGCGCTCTACAAGCGGAGTATCCAGGGGGTAATTGATGTAGGCGCAATTCCCACCAAGCATCGGTCGGCTGTATGAGCTCGTAACATTGTGGTATCGCGAGAGGCGTCGAAGGGGGATGTTGAAGCATACTCTCAAGTACGCGAAGGTGCATATTGTAATCGTTCGTGATCGATCGGCCAGGTCCGCCATCTTCGCGCTTTATGACGGTACCTGCGTCGATTTGGTTGCCTTCAAGAGTCCAAACACTGCCGCAAAAGCCCTTGCCGATACTGCGATATATAGCGTCTGATTTTGCGCCAGTATAGGATATGGAAGACATGGTGTGGGATATTTGTTGGTGTGATGGTTACGGTGTTGATGGAAGTTTTGCTTTGTCGTGATTGAAGTTGGTGTGAAGAAGCACGGATGCAGTTTAAATATATTTCAAGTCTTTGTGTGGTATATGCAACCGTAGTTGGGGTTCTGCTCGGTACCGCTCCATAGCAACACCAAATAGATCTATATATAGAACACGTACTAGAATAATAGAAAACTACACTTTTAAAGATTCAAGTTGTAATACTTATAATTTCTTTTCCTACTTGTGTAGTGGTGTTTGGGACCATTTCAATTTGATCATACTATACATAGGTAAATCTATCTATAGGAAAGGGTATGGATTCTAGCTTTGCCAATTCGAGCTCAAGTCCCGACTACTTCGCTTCTCATCCCAAGATCCACTACCCCTACCACTACCCCTACGTCCAACTTGTCCATAACTACGTCCACGATCACGAGAAGAAGAGTAAGAATTGTTTCTAGACACTTCAATACTAGGTGGTGTGGAAGCATTCCGCCCGACGCGAGCAGCCTTAACCTTGTCCTCGACTCCAGAGAGAAATGCAACCGAGAATTGGGGAGGAGCACCAAATTTGGAACAAGTATCAGTATATCTCTTTCCAAAAGTAATCCAAAGATCATGGGCCTCCGAATTCTCGGATGGCCTTGGACAATAGGCCTCTGTGTCCATGAAGGCTTTCACAGCAGCTTGTGCACCCGTTGGGTTCAGGTTGATAGGTTGACAAGCATCAAAGTCCAGGATCCACAAGGAATGAATTCGGCGAGTGAAATCTTTTCCATTCACCAGTTCGAACGTACTCTTTCCAGGGGGAAGATTCTCAATCTGTGCACTCGTCAAAGCCTTCCCGGCTCTTTGAATTTCTGATGGTGCACTACCAACGACGAACTCGATGTCCATGGCATCAATACGTGCTTTGCAATGCAACACTGCCATAGCATCAGCCATGGCAGTGGCGTAGTCGTTCGTATTCAACTTGAGCTCCTGAAATTGGTCCAGGTGCAAGCGGAAATTACGAAGAGAGAATGCCAGATTCCCCGATCCACGCCTTCTACGTCCCAAGAGTGGACGCACCAAGCAGTCCCGGTTGGGAACGTACGCTTTGGCTTTGTCTTTGTCCCTCGGGCAATACTTGTCGATCAGGTTGTGTCGCAAGGGCTGCGGAAGGGGTAAAACCCGCTCCATGCATAATGCATCACGGGCCTTTTTCGGGAAGGTCTCATCGAACGGGAAATTGTCCATATTTTCGTTCCAGAACTCGGTCGTATTCTCATTTGAGAACCAGAACATCTTTGGAACATCAACCTCCACAGGCAGATTTTTTCTGGCTGCAAGGAATGCCTCCTGAACTCTTGTATGCATTCGGTAATTGTTCCATAACTTGATCGAGTTATCGAGAAGGGCTAACTTGTAACAAAGAGTAGTTCCTGGATGTTCAAATATCACTCCAATTGACCCCTTTCCAATCTCTCGGAACTTTTCACTCTTGCCTACAGCAGCCTGCTGTCGTTCGGCGAAAGATGAAGTTGTAGACACTATCGATTTCAATGATAACATCCTTTGCAACGCAGCATCAGTAGGCGAAGTGCCGACTTCCTGTTCAAGCTCTCTTTCAAGTTTCTCCTCGAGCATCAATGATTGCTGCATGACCAAGGCTAAGGAAGCACTCCTACTACTGGCATCTGTGGCCTCAGAAGTGTTCAACATCCGTCGTTGAATTTGAGAGTCAGAAGACATGGCAATCGAGTTTTGAGTTTCGAAAAATAGATGATGTGTAGAAAATGGCAGGCGAGTTGGGAACAGAGATTCGTGGGAATTTGAATTTTGGGTCAATCCGATCACATCAACTCCCGGAGTGGAATTTGAGATCGCCCTTACTCTGGAGAATCTAGGAGAAGAATAGATGTTTGGATCTTGCCTAGACACTAGAAAGATTCTGCCACCATATTGCATGATGGGATAATTATAATAATCATGATTACTATTAACGTACTTCACGGGCGAGCGACTCACACAGGCGAGCAACTTACTCTGCCAAGCCCCCACCAAAATCTATACTATATACAATAGTATATAACTATTATAAATAGTTATTAAAAATCCTAATAGGCTAATCTATTTAGAATCTACTTCTA